>LPNX010027321.1:166752-207524 GCA_001517045.1 Pseudotsuga menziesii
GAGCAATCTATTTCCCTTGGGATGTCCAGAGTATAATATTCATTTGGTAATAGGATTGACATAATAGAGTGGACTTGCTCCTCTTTTAGACATTGGTCTTGACATTACAAATCAAGTAAACCAAGCATTTCACCCTGATTAACAAAGGCATTAATTCATGCTAATGAATTCATATTGAAGAAGCCTGAACTTCATTTGATAGTGAATTGCAAAGACATTGCACCTTAATTCTGTAGTGAATATTGTGTTGCAGAGATGGATGGACCTTAGGACTACCATTTACAGTCATCTTCCCAAAATAACGTTAGGTCTTCATGTTTGGGTGATTTATTCTTCAAGCTAGACCAAATCCAATGAGAACTCCTTGCCTTCACCAAATGTTAACTCAATCATATCTTCTACTTCTCAACCTAGCCAAAATCCTAGGCAATAATTAAATACATGGAGTCCAAAGGTAATGTTAAAAATGGTTTTACATTACAATCTTAGTGATAAATTCTCTCTTGCATGAAAGATTGGGGACCTTGATATGGATGTTATGGGAGGGCACTGGCTGAATGGGTAGTTGGCATTGTTCCTGGCAGCGTACAACACAGTTCTATTGTAGTTCCCAATCCCGATACTGGATGTGCAGGATAGATGAGCTAGGTAGATAGTTGTTTTGCATGGTCTTAGCACTGATGACAACTATACTATGTGAGGTACTGGTCTCTACTTGTCATCAGATCTCTATCATGTGTTCTTTGGATGTATCACTCTCAGGTATAGGCCAGAGAAGGCCGATGTACTCCCTTTTCGGTGTTTCTAGCAAGTGTATCAAGTATTTATTTTTCTTTTTGACTGCCTTTTCTTCACTCATTCGGATGATTAGGCATTCCTGGTTCTAGAAAGGAAGGTTCCTTGTTGCAAATGATTTTCCCCACACTTTCTGCTGGAAATCAAGAATTAAAGATCCTATTTATTACATTACATGAATAGAAAAAAGAACTTGCCCAATATGTGGGCTTGTTTTCACTTAGGCTTATCTGGTTCAGAAAATAATAAATTAGATGTTCTCTTTATTCTGTGGAACCTTGTCTAGCTCTTATACGCTGACAGACTGTTATAGCGGTATGCCTGCTTTGCGGTTGTAATCATAATGATTTTCTAGAGAACAAACTAAACTATCTCTTGAGTTCATGTCAACAAGGGATTGGTTAGTTGGTAGAGTGTGGATGTTACTATTCCTCTTACCAAGGTTCAAATCCCAAGAGACATGTTTTCCCCCTTGTGGGTCGTCTTGCTGGTGTAAGCAGACCATTTTTGGTAGTTGGGGCCAGGTCTAATTCTTGGGTGACTTTAGTGAAGAGATACTCCCAGTTGAAGTTTCTTAGCTGAGGGATAGCATTGTAAGCTTCTAAGAGCATTGTACTAAATTCTCACAATGGGAAAAAGTGTTGCTTGCTTGTGTTTGACTAGAAGCATCCTTCAAAAAAAAATACTTCATGTTCATTCTTCAAGAAAGACCTGTAATTATCCTCCTTTTTTCTGTAATGAGTTATATTATGATCGTAGTCTGTGATCCAATAATAACCTTCGTCTATTGTACTGCACTTTAAGGAGCTTTCTACTTCAGTTGTAAACTCAGCTCTACTCTTATATATATATATTCTTGGAGACCAAGGTTTCAATTCCTATTCTGCATGCCCTGCTGCAGTTTTTCTTGAGTATTTTCTCGCACAGGGATTTCATCTATGAATATTTAGTTTTGTGTCCATTAAGATGTTCTGCCTATTATGATTTACTATATTAGTACTGAACTTGAAAAATTCTGTATTTGGTGGGATTTTAAAATTTATATCTTGGTTGTTTTGTTTGTTTTAGGGTGGAATTTGAGGATGTCCATAGGCTGGTTGATGGTCAAGCAAAGCATTCACCTGAGGTTTTCTATGCAAGCTCTCTATGGAAGGTACATATGATTTCACACTGTTGTTCAGTAAGAGAATTTCTTAGTTCGTTACATTTCCAGTTAAATGAGATGAAGAGCATGTATTAAATCAAAATGTTTTCCATTTCAAGCATGCAAGGACAAGTTTATGTGTCTGCTAAAACTTAAAAGTAATTTCAAGGGAAAATATTTATTCATAAGCCCTACATTGTTTATAGTATATACTTCAGTTTCTTTCATTTTATATGTTTTGCCATCCAGTAATGCAAGGTAGAAACCAAATGCCAAAAATTTCTTAGCTGTGAACTAAGCAGGCCAGACCTACAACAAACATTGCCTGCTTCAGGAGGCAGTCGCTAGTGTTTCTTGAATTTATTTAACATGGACTTGAGATTTATGCCCATGATTTTTGCATTCTAGTGCTAATATTCACCATTGTTTGAGGTGGTGGCAGGTCAGCGTGCAGGCTGTTAATGATGAAGATCCTCAAGGCCTCCGTACACTTGGTAATTTTGGTTTTCTTGCCTTACCACTGGAGAAAGATGCATTTTTGAGATACAGATGACATATATTGTATTCTATCTGTAGTTCTTTTCTCAATAATTGTTTCTTTACAGGTCCATCTATATGTAGATACTAGAGAAAAAGTGACTGTTCGGTATCAGGTAAGATCTACTTAATGTTCATAGTTTAGTCCATAGTGCCTTGATTCTGTACGTTATCAGAGATAGGTGATGAACATTGAAATATTATTTGTGGTGTTGTCTATAGTTTATTTGCCCATCAAAGAGAGAAGTTATGGTGTTTGGCAGCCTCACACAGTCAGGAACCTTGTTACCTAAAGCACCTAAAGGCTGGGGTTGGAGGACAGCCTTGCTATTTGATGAGCTATCTGATCTTCTCCATGGAGGATCTCTACGTGTGGCTGCTATTATACAGCTAGTAAAGAGTCCATGATAGATAATTATTTAAGATAGGCAATTACTATATTTTTTCGCCATGACTTTTACAGGTCAAGAACCAAGATCTCTCGCATTCCATTTTGTATGTAACATCTGACCAGAAGCTTGTCGACATAATATTTAAGTATGAGAGAGTCCACATGCATATTTTTTCAAGGTCAAAGGATCTGAATATTAAATAAAGAATCCATGGATACATGACCTCATGACATTGTAAGAGGCTAGGATTGTTAATGCCATGCCTGAGCCAGTGAGCTGTCATCATAGTATTCCATGAATGACTACCTCATAGAATTTTCTTGCAAGTTCTGTAATATAAATGATAGGGGATTGGTAGGTTCAATCAAAGTTTCAAAGGGAGCATTAAACTGCTTGTGTTAATGATTTACGTATGAAATTTAATAAAAATGAATGATACAACCAACTAGAACGTTACCTTAAATGGATGATGTTATGCAGATAACCAGATGTATTTTATTATACCCTTGTGCAGCGCTGTCAAACCTCTCCATAATTTCAAATTTGTAAGGTTAATAATTTCCAGTTGGGAATCCTGGAATAATGACTAGTATCACTATAGATTGCTAATACTGAACATTATAATAATATAATATATTCTGCACTAAAAGGCATGTTGGTTAAAGTCCTTCTTGCTTCTAGTTGGATCTTGTAGGACTCATTTCATGGTAATATGCTTTGACCTAGTGCAAATGTTTAATGAAGTATGTTCATCTGGGATGCGATGGCTGTGGTTGCTCCTAAGTTGTCATGTACCTTTTGAAAACTAGAGTTTAAATGAAACATTCATGTCATTCTGACATTGATGATGAAAGAAACATGAGCTCAAAATATATTAGAATCACCAAAATGAGATTAGAATATCACTTACAAATCTATTTTTGGTTGAACTGGCACATTTCATAACATGTTCATAGTCACCTTGATTGGGTCATGGTTAACTGGTCAAATGGTGAAATTGCTCCAATTGTTAACTGCATATCTGAAGGTCTGTTATTGTTGGTAGCTAAAAACCAGACTATCTGCCATTATCAACTGGCACCTGAGAACATGATGAAAGGTGATGTATCGAATACCTGTATTTACCCAATTTGAAAATATATTTTTTTTATAAAAAAATCACTGTCGTCGCTTAAGTGACGCTTATAGCTGTCACTTATTCGACGTGTAAATACTATCTCCATCGCTTAAGCGACGGTTATTCCTGTCATTTTTCCAATGGCCTAAAGAAAAAAATTGACTACCGTTGATTAAGCGACGGCCTTTCTGTCGCTTATCCGACGGAATGAAGGTTATTTTTTCTAAAAAAATTCATTACTGTCGAAGATATTCTATCGCTTAACCGACGCTGTAAATTTAACCGACGGTTTCTTAGGTGTCGCTTAACCGATGGTTACTTAGGTGTCGGATAATTTACGACAAGTTTTCGACGCTTAAAAAAAAATCAAAGTGTTGTACATGCAACAGGGAAGTGTCGAAAATCCGACATGACGACCGTCGGATTTTTGGTCAAAATGTAGTAGTGCCAACTGCATTTTTGTGCCTTTTGAACTTTAGTTCTTTTGATATGAGTCCTCCTATAAGCCTTTCTTACTGAATTTTAATTCAGGATCCTCTATCCCATAGTGTCCTTTTGTGTGAACAATGTACTTCATATTTCAATTCACGGACGGAGAGGATCTTGTGGCCATTTAGTACTTCATGCTTTGATATTTTGCTTTGATATCTATTGTTTTTCTTTAAGGAGTTTTGAATATTGATAGCTTTTTTCTTTTCTGAATATATGTCATGGGATCATTTATATATGATATACTGTCTTACTCTGCTTCCTTTCCGTGGGTCTTTTGTTGTCACCCCCTTGGATATTTAAGATGTGAAATGGATGGAGCCTCGAAATAGTATTCCAGACCTCTTTTACTTCTGAGCTATTTACAGGGGTTAAGTAAGAATTCAATGAATGCATTGCCAGTTACGAACACTGTGACTAGAAGAGATTCTATACTTTAAAGCACAGTCTCTCTCTCAAGATTTCAGTTAATAAAGAACCCTGATGTTTCCATTGCAACCAAAAGTTTGCCTCTTTATTCAAGACCAAAATGAATGCTAGCAAAGCAATAATGGAAAATAGCATCAAATCCAATAATAAAAAAGAAAAAACATCAAAGCATTAAAGAACACAAAACAATTTATTTATGTACAAAACAAAAAGAAAGAAAAATTATTGCCCACTCCTGAAAATCTTTAATCATGGGGAGTTAAGGGGTGGGATGAATAATAGAGATGAGTTGTTTAACCATGATCTAGCTGTGCTGTTTTTGAAACTGAACACATGTCTACTATCCTACAATCGTCTCTTACAGCCTGAGGAAGTTGAAGGAGCTCAGGCTGAGTATCAGTCATAGAACTGGCCTTTCTTGGAGTAAGATGTATTAACTCAAACTCAGTCAGATAATTTCCCAAGACAGAATCAACAGATTCGTTTCCCTCTCCTAGCTTAGTGACATTGTGCTTCATGTAGGGCTCTCTTAATATCTTAATCAGGTTTGGGCTGCCCTTCTAAGGTAACCACAAGTGAGACCAATCTGAAGCAAAGTACCCATTTAGTCTTGCTGTCCAATCTCGGTTCAGGATCATTCCATAACCATCAGGTATGTCTGCTACTACAATGTCAATGTAATGACATATCCTTTTATTTGCATACAATCGAATCAGAACGTTCTCCATCTCCCCCACTACTTTGACACTAGTTTTGTCGAGTTGAGTGACATCCCAAATAGTAGGTTTTAGTTTCCCATTAAGTTTTTTGCATACTGCCAGAGTCATAACATTCATGGATGATCCAGAGTCCACCAAACAATTATGCACCTTATGATTCAAAATTTCAAGAGTCACAAGGAAAGGTGGAGCGTTAGTTTTCCTTGTCCTAGTTAATTCGATCTTTTCTTCCACAGGTTGATTTTTTGTAGGCATCTTCTCTTTAAGTTTGTTAGCTTTTCTGTCCTTATCATCTTCCACAGGTTTGGTAGGTTCAACGAGTGGCTCTGTTTCCTGTTTGCAAGTAGGGGCTTTAGGCATGTCATCTTTAGCTTTCACATCAGCCTGCCTCTTGACTTTCTTTTGCAACTCTTTAACCTTTGGAAGTATTGCATTGTCCTTAATTGCCAGGTTTTTATATTTTGTGGCTGTAGGTGTATATTGAGACTTGAGAGTATTTTCTTCTATGTGGAACAGTGAAACACCATTCCATAAGAATATTGTATCATCATCTTACTTCTCCATGGTCTGTTCTTTTTCTCCTTCTTCACCACTGTCTTTAGTCAATTTGGAGTTCAGCAACTTATTCATTACCAAAGACATTGAATTCAACCATTGAGGGCATTTCTTCTCAGAGTGGGGTTGCTGGTGAAAGGTACAGAAATTATCCCCCCCTATTTCTGTTATATTTATTGAGGCTAAATTTGGGGATGGAATTTTCCATTGGTTTTTATCCTCTCTTTTTGGATAGTAGGGCTTATAAGTTTTCTGAATGTCCCTTTCCTTTTCCAGATCCATTATTCGGTTGGAAAGCTTCTGCATCGTTTTCATCATTCCTTCAAGATCATGTGGGTGATCCTCTTTAGGTTTAGACAGTGGTACAGCTCTTCTCCCGGTATTCTTCTCTTTAGGTGAGTCAGGGTAATCTTCTACACTTTCCATTTCAGCTTCTACCCTTTCTGCCTCTTCATAAGTTTCTACCAACATAGGTTTGGATTTCATCTTGGGAAACATGGCCAGCTCAGGCCCTAGGGCTGAGGTATAATACTCAGTTAAGACCTTGTCTGAGGGTCTGTCAGCTTCAGAGAAGTTCTTTAGGTATATTGAAAATCGTTGAGTGAAAATATGTACCTTCTCATTCTTCTCTTTTCTTAACAAACCGAGACCTTTCATTAATGAGGCATGCATTTTATGAGTTGCATATTTATTTTTGAATATTCTTTCAAAAGCATTCCAGTCGGGAATAGAATTTGCAGGGAGACTGAAATACTAGGATGCTGCTGCTCCTTTCAGGGTGTGCAGGAAAATTCTACAGACCACATCTTCACACTCCCCATCCCTTAGCCCTTCTAATGCTAGATAAAAGCTTTGCAAGTGGTCATCTACAGCATTCCTTTCTTCGGGGTCAAACCTAGGCAACAGCTTGTAAAAGGCCTGAGGTGGGTTATGCAAAGGCGGTGTAAGGTTCAGAGGGGATCTAGCTCTCCATGCAGGCAATGGGTTGGGCTGGTTTGCATTTATGCCGGCCATAGGCACAACTACAAGAACAAGAGTCTGAGCAAAGAAAAATGCAAGATGAGGACAGGCTTCCTTACTTCAAAGGTATAACCAAAAATAGTAAGTACCTGGGTCAGGTTACAAGCTTCAGAACATCTGCTGGTGGAGTAATCTTGGGAAAAGTAAGTTTCCAAGGCCAACCATTCACTGGCGGCCCTCCTTCTAGCGCCAGAACTGTTGAGGCCTGGAAACTCGCAGGCGACAATAGAAAGGGATTCTCCCCAGTCAATGTTCCCAACTAGCCCGTTGACTGTTTGGTATAGGGAATCCATCTAGTTTGCGGTCCGGCTACCGTAGGTCAAGTAACAAAACAAAGGTTTTACCGGTTGCGGCTCGGTCCACCGAGTTTTTGTAATTTTGACTTAATGTATGAAATGCAGATGCCTAATTGACCATGCAGGGTGGTGGGGATGCAAGGAGCATCACAATGTGATGCGCAGGTTCTTACCTCTCGTCTTAGGCTCTCAAGCCTCCCAATCACATATGCAGTCATGAAATAAACTAACTACCTATCTATCTATCCCCGGGGAGCAAACTGAATTAAATTATGAGTAATGGAAAGCATGCATGCAACATAAGAGAAACTACAGTTAGCTGATATTTCTTCCCATATCACATGAACAATTAAAGATATTTCACAACCAGATAGCCAATTGTTTATGAACAACATTCATTACTCCTAGTGGAAATCTTCATAAAATAAACTGGAAAACATTCATACAAGAACATAGGTTCAAAGAGTTAGAACGGTCTCACAGTTAATGGATATAAAGCTGAAAATGAAATAGTTCCTCTTCAACAAATCCATAGTACAACATTTGAATATTCCACCAAGCTTTCTCCAACAGGAAAACTGTAATTTTTTATTGAAAAAGGAAATAGTTCTTCTTACAATATGTCTTCACCAGTCTCACTGGGAAAAAGTCCCCTTTTCCCTTCTAAGTCTTTTACATTTATACAAAAGGGTCAGATTGTTGGGCTACCCAAATTGACCTTTGGGCTTCCCAACCTCTCGTCTCCCAAAGTTCCACTTTTCTTAAATGTTTCACAAAATAGTTACAAATTACAATAATGACCGATCCTTCATGAGGAAGGGCCTACTTGACTATCTAGAAATTTCTTCCATGCTGCAGCTTCATTAACGATGCCTTCAAAAGCACAAGGCTCTAAAAACTGAATATTTATCTCAAACTTCTCAGCTTGATTCTTGATAGCCTCGACCCTGGATGTACTCAATCGGAGCTGATATTCCAGAAGCTGTACACTGACAGCTGGATGAGCTACTTGGCTTCTCAAGATCAGATCATCCAGGGCTTTGATATCCTGCACCTTAGCTTCTTCCTCCTGGAATCTCTTCTGCAATAGCTCCACAAAGGCATCGTGATCTAGGAAAGCTTCAAGCCTCTCTTCTGCTTCTATCTGGCACTGGTTATATGTAATGAGAAGTCTTCTGAAAAACTCGGTGCATAATCCCTTTGTATTCTTTACTACCTTCTTGAAGTCTTCAGCAGTGTTAATAGCAAACTCCACTAGGTTATAGTCCCGTTTGAGGGCCTGCTGGTCTTTTGCTGGTAGATCCGCTGGGGTTTCTTCGTTGTTCTCCAACCTTTCCATTCTTGCAGTTAGGACCTCTAGGACATCCTGGGATCGGTCCACAAAGTAGGATGCAGTTTCCAAGATCTCCTCCAACCAGCCATCGATTTACAGCACTCTACATCTTTCTTCTTCAACCGCAGTCTACAGCTGCAGCATCTTGGTTTTCTGGGTCAATACATGCTCCTTGAAAGGCTGGAGATTAACCTGCTCTTCTAGCTCCTCCACCTTTGCCAGTAGCTGTCCCTTCTCACTCTTTATATCTTGGAATTCCTTCTACACTTTCTCTAGGGCCTCCTGTGCTGTTTCCTTGACTTGCATTTCTACTTGGAGGGCCTGTACTTCAGCTCTTGAGGACTTCATTTCCTGCTGCACATGTTCATATTTCCTTTTGAGCCTGTTGTTCTCTTCCCTCTCGTGCCTCAATGTATCTTTCAATTGAGCAGAATATTTCTTTGATTGCTCCAAGTCAATCATGATTTTGCTTACATTATCTTCTGAAGCTTAGATGAATGCAGACCCGGCTCTTAGGGTAAATCTCGGATCCTGGTCTATTCCTAACATAACGGCCGTATCTGTTATCATTTTACCAGGTAGACCTTCCACCTCAACTTTCCTCTCTGTCCTCTTTATTATTCTCTTTGTTTCCCTATCATAATATACAGTGTTGAAATCAAGGATCTCCTTTCCCTTTTCTTGCACAAAAGGGACCAGCTTGAGTGTGGGGACCATGGGTATGCTAGCAGCAGGTATCTGAGAGGTCTGAACCTCGGGATTTTCCACCTCCTGGGTCTTTCCTGCTGCTATTTCAGAAACTAACTGCTGGGTCAACTTTATTCTTTCAGCTTCTTGCTTTTGGAGCTCCTCATCGAGCTTTCTCTTTGCTTCTTCTGCTTCTTTGGCTGCTTCCTTTGCTTTCTCAGCTGCTTCCTGAGCAGCTCTTCTTTCTCCTTCTGTATGCAGCCTTTCTATAGCTTCTTTTTCTAACCTCTAGGCTTCTTCATTTCTCCTTTTGGCTTCTTCCTCAGCCTTAGCCTGTTCATCCCCTTTCCCACCTACGGTAGTGATTTTCTTCTTGAATATTCTCTTCAGTGCTGTCATGTTCGGGGCGTTCCAGAAGACAGATTCTTCCCTATCTAAATGGTGGGTATACTCAAAATGCACCTTATGCTCTTTACAGTGCTCAGCTACTTTTTTGTGAGTATCATTTCTCTGGAAAGGCATCTCGCCAAAATGGAACTTTTCCAACTCCTCTACGAATTCAGCAGCTTGTTTCACCTTGGTGAATTTGTAGCTTCCTAGCTTGAATGGCAAAGGAGGGTAGGCAGTCTTCTTATGTTCGAACAGAAAACTGCCTATTCCATCTATGAACACTTGTCTGACTGCCTCCTTGTGGACTATGTAATCCATTGCATATTTGGGAAGCAGTGAAGGTGCTCTTGATCCTCCAAACATCCGGAAGTACATGCCATTTTCAGTTAAGTAATGATCCGCATATTCTTCTATTACTTGCATGGATTCTTCTGACATACAGTCACACTCCTTCCGGAAAATGAGTGTGTACAGTGGCATAATGAAGTGCTCACAGACCTCTCTGTAATGGCTATGGTACTGGTGAGCCCACAATGGTCTATAAGCGGCATAAATAGGCATTCTTTCCCTGTCCCAGATGCACCTGAGACCAGGTAAAGGCTGGTTGCATAATATGCAGTCTATCAATATTGAACTCATATAGAATTCTGATCTTTTTTGGGACTCTCCCTCCAAGGCTGAGGTCAAGCAAGAAGAAAGACTGCTGGATACCATGCTGGCCCAATTGAAAATTGTCCCTTGGGTGGCCACATGGAAAATGATGGGTATCCACTCTAGCTTGAAGAGTCTGCCATGAGCTCTCCCAAAGACCCTATTAAGCATCAGAGCTTTAAATATTTAGGGAGACCTCAAGTTCGTTGTATCATACTCACTTGTCAGTCTATACCGGTAATTCTTTCCCTGCAACAACATTCTCTTAAGAGTTTCCAACAGGTCCATTCTGATGTTGTTCAGCCAATCATCAGATAAGAAAACTTGGGCTTCTGGTAGGTGATAAGCCAATGCTACATATCTAGGGCTAAATGCAGCATAGCCCTGTCCTTCAACATTTCCCATAATCATTGTAGTTATATCTACTCGGGGTAGAATCCAGCCAATTAATTCAGAGCATGGGAACAACTCTGGTTGAGTGGCAACGTTCATGAGAGAAGATTTATCTATGTTAGCATAGATGGATTCTTCTTCGAGGCCCATGTCGGTAACCTCCTTGTGGGAAATCAATCTATATATTTCACCCCATTTGTACTCGGGTTCAACACCAGAAACACATTGAGTGTCTTCTTATATGTATTCAGTCTTCGTGACAACCTCTACTTATGGATCTTCTTCGACCACGGGGGCCTTCTTCTTCTGCCTCTTGGACATGGTGGATTCGAATTCTTCCTGCCATATATAACATTGTAACATTGAGAAATTCAAGGTGCAGACATTTATATGATAGTGTGCAGCGTTTTACTTCTCCTATGTGTATCATGACAACAATTTGTTAAAAATATGTGTGTATGGACTAAAATGTCCTGACTAACAAAATTATTAAACCCAATGGGCAGTGGAAAACAAGTTATATACAGTAAAAATGTGCAATCTACCACTGCTGTAGGACACTAAAGAATTCTATCAATCATATCCAAGACAGAAAAAGATCTACGTTAATATGCAACACATTTTTGCTTTCTATGCATGCCATTATCACATCGCTGCGAGGGACCGACAAGGGAAAACCCAGGTGATTTTTACAATGGAATGCACGCTCAATCTAATGGTCAACACACTAAATGCGAGGATACATCACTCTTCCCCCCACTGGCTCGGGTTCAAAACACAAACAACAGTGCGCGGCATGCAACAGTGAGCCGCCTGCTATTCGAAAGTGCGAGCTTCTATGGCGCGTTCAATTAAGAAAGAAAAAACAAACCCCTATGCATACTATGGCAGATAACTACGTGTCATGATAAACCTCCTCCCCCGACCCGGGTTCGAAGCCGAGCACTAAAATGGTTTGCGCAGGACCGCATAGGTAAAATGGCTGGGGTTCGAAGATGCACATGATATGAAAACCTCAACACAAAGGGGCAACCAACCAATGCTTACAGAAAAACCACATAACCTCCCCTTGCAGACCCATCATCACACACAGGGAAGCTTGGTGCAGGCGGCGTAATGGCCGCCTGCACCAAACCCCCACCCACTATGCGCAGAGGTGCACACCAACGGTCGTGGGTAGAACAAATACTCCGTGGGTCAAAACACCCATGCTAACAGTCGAGATTAAAAAACCCCCCCACTTATATAGGCACGAAAAAATAATGGAATAGGAACACAGCAGGGGAAAACAAACTACCGCAACCAAAACTGACCGTAGAAAACCTTATCAAATGTCTCAACGGAATGGGAGAAGGTGAGTAAAACCTACCTGGCACAGACGTATCCGACGAGGAGATGCTTGGCAGGCTTCGCGGTGGAGACATCTGTACTGAATGTACCGCAACGAGGGACCGGGCGAGCGTGACAGCACGACAACAACTGGCACGACAGTTAGAAAAAATAACAATATAATAATAACCTGTCTCCCCACATATATAGAAATGGTCCACACATGTGACACATAACATATCGGACGGGAGCCTATTCTGGATCGGAAGGTGAAACGTAAATCCTTCCGCAACGGTGGAAGGCCATAACCTAAATCCATCCGCAGTGATAGGCAAGGAGGGAAAAACTAATGATCGGACGTCGGAGGTAAAACGAATCGGAAGGTGACAGCGTAAACTCTTCCGCAACGGCGGAGAGTCATAACAAAAATCCATCCGTGAAGCTCGAATCGGAAACAAAACGACTTTACGTCGGAAGGGCTAGCACTTTTCCCACCCACAATGTCAAAACATTAAAGCATACCCCTGCCCACAACGGCAGGTGCTAAGTCGAAATCGGAAAAATTTTAGATCAGAGAGGTAAGAGTTTTAGCAGCCGCAACGGTGGAGGAAAAAAGATAAAAAATTCCAATGCCACAGCCGCCGAAGTAAAATAACGAAACCGAGAAAGATATCGAAGTCGAAACAAAAATCCATCGGCAATGGTGGAAGAAAAAGATGGTAAAAGGCCCCGATACAAAGCCAAAATACAGCCGAAACACATGAATCGGAAAGAAAGTGAAAACCCATCCGTAATGGCGGAAAAAAAGATCATAAAAGCTTCCGATGCCAAACAAAAAAGCGTCCGACAGGAAAAACCCAACGGGGCAGAAATCAGAAGGTTTTCTTTCCGCAAAACAAAAAACCATCCGCAACTGCGGAAGACCAAAGCTAAGATCCACCCGCAACGGTGGAAAATCAAAACAAATCATCTTTCGATTCCAGCATGCTCTCAAATGCACTTAAGGGCAGCGATAGAACTTGATCGAATAATGGATGGCTTAAGGCATCAGAGGAAGAAATCAAAACAATGGGTAGCTCAATCCAAGCACAAGCAACGTCTTTCTGAAAGTTCTTAGACCAATTTCAAGGAGAAAATCAAACTAATCCAAGCAAAGGAGGGTCCTAAATTTTTTTAGAATTTTGGGAAGTGGTTGCAGCTGCAACAAGGTCCACATATAATTTTATTATTATTATTATTTAATATTATTTATGGCCGACACATAATATTTTTTATTTTGTTAGGAATGAGCATTGCATCATTTCCCCACACATGGTTTTAAAACCATATGCAAGGCCCTCCTATAGTCATGGGCTTTTTAGGAGGCCTTGCACATGGTCTTAAAACCATTTGCGAGGCCCTCCTAAACTATGTACAATAAAACCATGGGTTGTTTAGGAGGCCTTGCACATGGTTTTAAAACCATGAGCAAAGCCTCCTAAACCATGTATAATAAAACCATGGGTTATTTAGAATGCCTTGCACATGGTTTTAAAACCATGTGCAAGGCCAACATTTTTTCGTAGATAATTCAATTTTGTGTTATTTTCTTGACCCACATATTTTTTTTTACGGATAATTAAATTTTTACTTTTTTATTGTTTTGTTAGGTAGGAAGATTACAACATCTCCCCCATATTAGATTGTTTTTGTGCCCGACATTTATTTTGGCCTCCTAGAAAATTTAGTTTTTATTAATAAAAATAAAGTTATGAAAGTGATATTATTTTTTATTTTGTGTTAAAAAATCTCTCCTATAATATTCACTATCACTATTATTTTTTGCCGACATGTTACAAACGTTACATCACGTTACAGGATCTCTCCCATTATATTCACTATCACTATTTTTTTTGCCGACATTTTAGTAACGTTACATCATGTTACAAGATCTCCCCCATACTAGGCTATAGAGTGCCTCTCAGCACAATAAAAAACCATAACAACATGAATAATTAAAACAATCAGAACTTTGCATTTTTAAGACATACAATATAAAACATTTAGAATTGAAAAATATGAAAGAAATTAAGAAATTACCAACATAATATGTCCATGATTACGACAAAAGATTTAAATATCTTCCTCGTCATGTACTATGTGTAGGAATACTACTTAGAATCGAGTCATCTCTCTAAATGCATGAGACTAAAACTTCCAAAGAAAATTTGAGAATAGCTTGGCATATTGAGACTAATGATGAATGGGTCACGTCGAGCATTGACAAAAGACCAAAACCATTGATCCTTAAAATTCAAACTATTTGAATAGAAATAATAATCAATATATAAGAATCTCCAATCCAACACTAGCTTGTTGACTAGGCACTTCACTGTCTAGTGATTATGAAAAACTTAAATGGAACCCAAGAGATGATATCTAAACTTTTGGAGAACATACACCATAGAAATTTATTCTCAATCCACCACAATGTAGTTATGCTAAACTTGTGACAATTTCCTTCTTGTAAAATAGGCTGGTTGATCCAATGTTCCCTCTCCCATTTATTCCATAATATTTTTTAGTGCCATGCTAGATGAATCTTCATGCTCAGTCTATCAAATTTAATGCTAACTTCGTATATGTGGATTTTTTCCTACAAAATGCAACCATTGAAATTCTTATCCCTTGTGATTATGATGGAGGGGACTGGAATCACCTCCATGTGTAGGTTATTCCACGTAGAAGTTCTCGTAGTTTGCACATGTGCAGGAGAGGAGTAACACTAGGATCTCGTCTATAAGAAAGATGGTCTCAATACTCATAGACAAGACTTGTGTATGGATTTCTTTTGATCATGAGTTGTCGTAGAGTATTAAATGAAGTTTTAGAATAATTCTATAGAACTCCAACAAGGTCCATGTGCAGCTTCTTCCATGTAGAAGTTCCCATAGTTTGTACATGTGTAGGAGATGAGTAACACTTAGATATCGGCTAGGCGAAACATGGTCTCTGTACGCATATACAAGGCTTATGTATGGATTTATTTTGATCGGTGAGTTGTTGGAGAGGATGAAATCAATTTTTAAAATACGTCTATATAATTCTGAGAAGGTATGACGTATTTTGTAGGGAATTTTCCCTTCAAATTGGATAACCAACATCCTAATAAGCTCTTTAAAGGAACTAGAGAAGTTTTGGATGTTAATATCATTACATACACACATACTAGAAATTGACAACATCTTCCATCAAATCGACTAATAATTGGACCAAAGGTGTCATTCTAGCGTCTCCAGTGACATGGTCTCTCTCCAATAATTTCTTGTATGCAACAAATTCAAATAAATTTCAAAGAGAAATTGCATCCACAAAGTCTCCATGCCAAAGACATACACACCTATTATTTGCAAATTGTGCAAATACTTACTGTAGTCTCTCAAACGCTATGGAAAACCATTAGAGGAAATTTGGGGTCTAAAATGGGCCTTATAAGAAAACGTACCAAAATAAGTTTTTGTGAGTTGGAATTCAAGAACCAATAGGATTTCAATAAAATAAGTCAACCATAATGGTTGAATTGACATATTTGTCATTAAAAAAAACTACTTTTTTTGTTCGTATTTTCGACATATCTCATTGTGTTTTTACTCAAATTTCGATTGGGAGAGCTCGTTGGATGTAGAATTTGATTCCGCATCCAACGAGTACCCACACTGCATACTTTTGAAGCACCCCGCTACCCCAAAAACAAGAAATACCTGAAAAATGTGATGATGACATCATCGTCACATTGTTTCAGGTATTTCTTGTTTTTGGGGTATCGGGGTCCTTCAAAAGTATGCGGTGTGGGTATTCGTTGGATGTGGAATCAAATTCCGCATCCAACGAGCTCTCCCGATCGAAATTTGAGTAAAAACATAGGGAGATATGTCGAAAATACAAACACAAAAAGTAGTTTTTTTCTTTCTTCCTCCAAAATTAATCAATATTATTTTATTATTTTCCTTAGGAGGCCCATTTTAGACCCCAAAATTCCTCTAATGACCATTTTTTTCACATTCCTAAGAATAATAGGCATGCTATGATACCATTATTAAGTTTTCCACTAGGGCAGAAAGGAAAATCGACTGACACAAAGACAAATAAACAATGAATCAAAAACACAAATATAAAGGAGTGAAAGCATTGTATTTGTCATTGGTGAATGTACATATAAATACAATGACAACTTATAAGTGGTCTCTTGGACTCCTTCATGACTCTTGTCATTCATTGTGACTCTTAGTATTATACTCAAGTGAATGTGAAGGAAATAATACAATAATATTCCTCACACCAAGGATTAGGTTCCCAACAGTTTTGATCGTTAAATACCTAATGATTTAATGAACTGTATGCACGTACACTAGATATCCTGTAATGTAATGCTTGATTTTTTTGATGGAGTAAATCATAGTTGAGGACTCTTTTTATGTCACATTGTAGTTGAGTTCATATCTAGACATATTTTTACTGATTTAGTATATGGAAAATGAATTTTTATTCTCTTGTTAATTAAGTACTACTCCAATATATTTATCATAGACATTTGAATATATGTGGAATAGAATTACCCATTTGGTCCCCTGTAGCACAATGAGTTGTCATTGTCTTCTGTTTGATGCCTTCAAATTTTTTCATGAATTCTCATATCTATACAAATTCTACATCTTTGGTTAGCAAATAAAATATGGGGGCAGTTGTCTTACTGAAGTATTTAATAAATATTCCATGTTAGCATGTATGTCCAAGAAATATCCTTACATAATTTTGTTTTAGAGATGGATACATATTTTTAACGATTTCAATTTTGGCTCGGTCAACTTTTATTCCCCGAGATGACTTATGGTGACCTAAGACTATCCCTTCATTCATGAGAATTTCACATTTTTCATTTCTATAACACAATCTCATCTCTATGCATTTTTTCAAACAACATCCAAATTATCTAAGGCCTGTTAGAATATCTCACCATATAGTGTAAATTCCTCCATGTAAATTTACATGCTATCATTTACAAGATATGCAAACGTTCTTAAAACATCTCTCTAGAAAGTTTGCAGGGGCATTGCATAAGCCAAATGAAAGAAATCTCTAAGCAAAAGTACCCTAGGAACACGTAAAAGTTGTCTTGTCCTAATCCGTTGGGTGAATTTGGATTTAATTGTACCCACTAAAATTGTTTAGAAAAGAGAAGGGGTTTTATGATCGTTTTTAGGTTCTTTACTGAGATATATATAGTTAACATAGATTATCCACATAAATCCTTTCTTTGTGACTATGACTAAGGGAGACACCCACTCACTGTTAAAGATGGGGTAGATGAAACTAGCATTCAACAATTTTTCTAATTATTGTATGATATTATCTTTCAAGGTTGTATTTTTTCTTCTTTGAGGTTTTATGATAGGTACAACATCTTTTGTTACATAAGTGTGGTGCTTGTGAATATCTAGATGTATCTGTTTCATGTTTGTGTAACTCAAAGAAATAGTTGCACTGTTCTTAGTGAGGATTATTATTAGTTGTTATTCTTGATCTGGTTGTAGATTCTTCTTGATTTTTACAGTTTTTCCTTCGAAGATATCAATTTTCTTGATAGTAGAGCATTGTTGTTCAAGGAACAATACTCTTTTCCATAATGATTCAGATTCTCTTGTGATCCCAACAATTTATTATTCTCCTGTTGTAAAAATATATTCAACTAATTAAGGATTAAGTAGATGTCATATAATTAGATATAATTGTATCTTCATTAGTATTCCTAAGAGTGAGGGTTGCATCTATGTTGAGAATTAGGTGAATGGTATGATTGAAATTTTCATCTTCTTCTAGCCATATAGGATCCATTATGGCACTGAACGACCTAGCAGGTGGATACGGAGTTATTTTATTTTTTATCAGGACACTTATGAAGGCCATATCCCTTGTTCTACAACCAACGTAGGATATGATGTTGCCAGTCAAGGTATGCCCAAAATAACAAGATATCAATTGAGATTGTTTTTTACTTGCAAGGTAATAATTTTTTTAGGGTATTCCCATGAGTTTATTGTTACAATGATATCTTCCAAGATTTCTCCTAGACACAGTTGAATTATCTACCAACTATAGAATTGTTGATGTATGCTTTAATAAGGGATTTAAGTGTAATGTTTCCATTGTTCCCCTCGTCATAACATTGATTTATTCTCCTAAGTTTGTGAGAGTGTTTGGTATAAGAGGCTGATTATGTGGATATTCATTATTGATCTTCCTAGATCTAAGTATTTAGGGTTGATGAATTTTCCCAAAATCAAATTTGCAAGTTGTCATATGACATTTATTGTGGAATGATCTCTTTTATTTCTCCCTAGATTTTTAATACACATGTCCTTTATGAATTTATGGCATGTAGGAACTTCCCTGATAGCTTGTAGGACCAGAATATTTATACATAGGTTTTTGAGTTGTTCTAACATAACATTTATTCAGGTATCATTCTTCCTAGATTCTAATCTTTCAGGAAATGATGGGGTTTGCATAATATCATGATGTGGGTTTCCATTAATAATGTTATGTTTTGATGCTTGAGTATTAAATCCCTCTTGAATTTTAGTTTGAAATTGTAATTTCTCATTGATGGTAGGAGGTGGATGTTTTTGCACTATTCTTCCAAAGCATAGGTTTAATCCATTTAGGTCTATTGTATCTAAGGCATAGGTCTAAAAATGGAGGAATGGGAAACACACTACCTTTAAAACGATGCACACTACACAGATGTAGAATATATACATATTTGAACAATTCACATGTCTTGTGGCATACATATCAACATGATGTTTTTCAATGCTTATCTCTTCCAATTTAGTAACAAGGTTACCTAAGGCATCTTTCTAAAATATAATTCTAGCTAAAGTAGGTGGTAGGATTCATCTTCATTGTGAATATTTTCCCATTAAAGAGTATTGGTCAGTCAAATTCTATGGTTATTTGTGGGTTATTTTGGACATTGGTGATTTATGAAGCACACAAAGAGTATCAGTGGTCATTATTAGCCCCACCTTGATTCAATAAACGATAATATCATTAGTTTGGTTAATAGATTGGTCAATCATCTTGCACTTGGATTGAATTAGTATAAATTCAAAATTTAATATGACCTAACCTATTGTAACACTTGATTTATGTTTATGACAACCATTAAATTCATAGTGTATGATAGTATCTTGTTGGCACACATTCGAGATCAATCCCACCTATGTTGGCTCATTTCATGACATTAATATTTTAGACTTTTGGGAGGTCACCTTGCATTTTTTTTAAAGTTATGAATCCCCCCCATATCAATATTTCCTATGTCAAGGATGATCAGTTTGAATTTCATGATGTCAATGCCTAGTTTGCGAAAAATTCAACATGGGCCCTGTTTGTCAGTCACTCGACGGGTTCCAAGTGGACAAGTTTTTTCATAGAAAATAAAATAGTTCTTATTCATGATGTGAAAAATATAGAACTTTCACCTTATATATATTTAAGTAATATTTCCAATTATTTAAATGGAAAAATTTATTGTCATGAATTCCTGATCATATTATGTCTTGAATATAATCTAAAGTCAAAGTCAATCTAAGCAAGAAAATAGATGAATCCAACGGTGTGCACTGGACAGGCTCCCCTCCCGAGGGAAAGTCTGTCCAGTATATAGGGCGCTCCGTGCAGTGATAGCCAGGGGAAATCCAACGGTGTGCACTGGACAGGCTCCCCTCCCGAGGGAAAGTCTATCATATTCCTATTCTCAACTGAGTCAACTCTTGGTTGTTGAGAATGATCCTTCACGTTTTTGGGACCTCTTTTAAGCAAAAAAATCCCCTACGCCATATATATGTGGTTCCCTTTAGGGTATATAAGATTTGAGTAAGTTTGTCTACCCCAATTTCAATCGCTTTAGGCTACCCGCTATTTGGCTTTAGGTAGCCCAACTTAGGCCCCCACACTTTATATCGTACACTTTAGGCACATGAGTAGTTCAAGGTTTTAAAAATATTATTGACATATTCTAAATAAAAAATGTTAGAAAATAATTGGTTCTTATCCCTTTCCAATGACACCTCATTGAGCTTGTTTTGACATCAAATGAACTAGTTATGGTTAGAATTTGTTTGAAGCTCTTATGATGCATTTATTCTATGTTTGTGTGCCATGCATGTTTCCTTCTAGGAAAATCGATGTGCAAGTTTAGAGTGCTTGTGTAATATTCATCATGATGCATTTAAAATATAATGCCATGCATATGTGTAAGGCAATACCAAGATAATCTAATTATTCTCGTATAATCTCTTGAATTACTTGTCACTGGGAAGCGCAATTTGTTCACCCAATTAACTTGGGAACATATAAATCAACATCAATAATTATTGCTAGCCTTCAAAAATCAAACCTAGAGTGGGTAACATATTTAAATCTTGCTTTAAAAAAGATTGCTAATTATCTTTAATCATTAAGATTAAGTGTAGGGGATAATTATTAGTGGAACTTTTTCAAGAAAATTATTCGTATAAACTATCTCACCTTAATTAATTAACGCATTCCCTAAGTGCACTTAATTATAATAAAAATAGTTTACATTCAACTATTAAACTAATCGAAAAGGTGGTTTAGTATAAAAAAACCCAATGTGTGAATTAGTACACAAAATGTACATAAGCACGACGATATCGACAGTATAATATTAGTATGGAGACCAAGAGCATTAATAAATTAAAGGAAATCATTAACAATTCTCTCCTATGAAAGAAATCATTTTCATTTTTATTTAACAATGACTAAATTAGCCTTGAGGGGTAGCTCAATTGGTTGGACTCTAAATCCAAAGACGTGTGATATTGAGGTCATAGGTTCAATTCTAATGAATCCAACTCTGGATCCTTAAGGGTTAGGCTCCCAAAACTGGAGCCAATAGGAAGAGGCCTCTTCGAGCATTCCCCTAGAGTTATTACTATGGATGTTGTGAGCCTCGACTTCTATTCTCAAGGATGTGAGCCTCGATCTCTATTCTCGAGGATGTGAACTATGTGAAAAGAAAATAATATGACTATATCACCAATTGGCAAATCATCTTACTATTGTACCCTTTAATGACTTGGTCTTATAAGCTAACTTAATCAACAATAACACAATACATGCAAACACCCTCACTATGGTATATTAAAATAAATTAAAAAATATTCTCTATTAATAATAATAATAAATATTATAATTATTTTCTCATGTTCTATTCGAGGAAAGGAATAAAACTTAATATATGAATATAATATTTACATTTAGTCTTATACATTGCATTTATCCCTTTATAATTAATTTCATGTTTGGGTAGCTTTGGTTACATTACTTGTAAAATGAAATACGTAACTAATCAAAGTTGTTGACAATATATAATAAAATAAATTATCTTAACTAAAATAGCTAGACTATATAATGAATAACACTTCAACTATATAATCATTTATTTTGACAAAAAAATATGTGGTGTGAGTAAATACTCAATTTTATAGCCATTTTAAAATGTTAGCATGGTGGGTTAGCTTGAGTGGCTAAATGAATCCATAGGATCAAGTCTCTATGATGGATGCCTCTGTTAATGCTGTTGGTCTCAGTTGATGTCCCACGAGAGTTAGATTGTCAAAACTACAACTGAGTGGTTTACCCTAGGTACCATCATCGAAATAAAGAGAAGTGCCATGAAGGTTTTCAATGATATATATTTTATTGACAAAATATATTTATTTAAAATGTTTCCAAAATTCAAAGAAAAATATACATAACTTTGAAAAGGTAGAGTCAATAAAATAAAACCTTTCCAATTATTTTTTTTTTATAGCATTGCTTTTATTAATAACTAAAAATCATTTTTATTGAAATGCATGGTTAATTGTTAGTTTAAAATCATTATTCTTATTTATATGTGTAAAATTCATTAATCTCTAATCATAAGGATAATCACTAAATTAAAAATCGACTAAAAAAACATTTCAGCTCAAACACACGCCACATGCCACTTTTCTTAGTTTATAGGAAAGAGTTGTAATTTATTTTTCAAAATTTTAATCATGGGAATTTCCTTTATAAAAAGGATCTCAACCCTAATCTCTCATTTCTCCTTTTTTCCTCTTTTAAGGTTTTTACCCAACTATTTTCCTTCGTCATGGGTATTACGGAGGAGAGGATTTGTTTTATGAGGATTCTCCTTTTAAGGTGAGGATTCTTCTTATTCTCCCTATTTTTTAGCATTGGTTTTTCAATATTATTTCTCTTTTCTTGTTTTCTTCTAATTGGTTTCAACAATCTTCTTAGTATGTTCTTATTTAAAATTTGTTTCAGGAGGGAATGAAGACTCCATTATTTACTTGCAAGTTGTTTCAAGAAGCAATGAAGACTCCATTATGTGCTTGTAAAGGTGAAGAGGTATATGGTATAAAGTTATATCCTTCATTTTCTCTTAATTTTATGGGTTTTCTTCATGTAATTTCTTCTTAAAAAAAATAATCCCAATTTTCATCATAAACTAGAACCATAAATTTACAGTTGGGAAAAGTAGATAAGGATTTAGCTTCTAAGGAAATAAGAGAAGTTGTAGGATTTTATGTTAGCTTTGAAACAAGCTATAATATAGCTTAAAGGAAACACAACTTCAAAAGTTATGGCCAAAATATTAATCCATCTTTTATTATGGCCTAAAACCCCAAGGCATGTATATATTTTGTATTTTGTAAATTGTTTTTAAACCAAATATGGTTGTGGACTAAGAAAGGAATTTGCTCTACAACAACACATTTGGGTTCAAAATTCATCACCATTCATTTTATTCAATTTTTTTAATCTTATTTTTAATTTAGATGTATTAGTGTATGTAAGTTTTGGTCATGGATTTTTTCTTATTTATTATACCATCCATATTTGAAGGTTACACAAGATATGGACTCTTTCATGGATGTAAGCTTGAAATTTCTTTTTTTTTTTGTCGCAATTTTTATTTTACTACAGTATGTATATAGCTACTACATTGGTAAGATCATGGGTATTAATTTTCCTCTTTTAGAAGTATAATCCAAATATTCAAGCTCTACATTGGTAAGATCATGGGTATTAATTTTCTTCTTTTAGAAGTATAATCCAAATATTCAAGCTCGTAATACTGTAAATATTTTTTTTCATACAATGTAATTTTAAGTTGTAAGCCCATTGGAATCCTTTTCCATGGGCTAATGGGTTTCCGTGAATAAACATAGACTTGGTTCTATTAGTGATATAATTTTATGTTCCTAAATTTAAATAACTCTAGCATAAGTACCTTTAACTCTTGTGTTGGCTCTGGCTTTCCTACTTTAACATGTTTTTTAAATTTTTAATTTTTTAAATCAATTTTAGAATAGAATTTTGTGTATTATACTAGTATTGTGTGTTACCTTTAGGCATGATTATGCCCTTCAATGTCCAAGTATTGGATCCTAATTCTCTAATACTAAATGTAAGGGCTCATTTTGTTAAACATATTTTAAGCCTAATTAAATACACGATAAATTGGTTTATTTTCTAACAATTGCTCAAATTATCTATTGTCTAACTAGGCTTAAAACTAAAATCATATATATCAAATGTATTTAATTGAAATTAATGGTTTATATATAATAAAGGTGGTCATAACAATGAAGAAAAACTTGAATATGTAAACAAGAAGAAAAATGTGGCACTAATACGGAAGCAAATATCAACACAAAATTGAAATTAATGAGTCATAACTAAAGATAATGAGCGATTTAAAATATGTATTAATGAGATATGCTTCTACTCCATGTGTTCATCAAATCAATGGCATTGCCAAGGTTAATAGTCTTGAATCTTATAATGTTAAATTTTAAGTAAAGATTGGTCATAACAATTGCAAAGACATTTGCAAATAACCACTCGCAACTATGGATACCTTGGAAAAGAAATCCCAATCAAACAATAATATATAATATATTGAGAAAGAAACATGAAATACATGACCATGGAACTTGAGGGAATAAATGAACTGATTACGTTATTGAAAGTAGGATTTATGACCTATTTTCTATCTTCGCCCTCTTCACTCAATAAACAATATAATTGACGCAACTCGATATGTTTTTTTTTACTATACTATGGTGGAATTAGATTATGTCAAGAAAATTGTTATAGATGTAAGTGCTAGCATTTTTGGAATTTGTATTTTGATAGCTCTAAATGAGAAGGCATGAGCACTAGTTGTTTAATTATTGAACCAAATTGTAGGAACACCTTAATAGCTTCTTGTAAGATCAAGTTTGAATGCACTAAAAATACCACCAAGTATGAGACCTTAATCCTAAAACTCAAGAAGACCCTTGATTTTAACATTATATACTTGAATGGATTTGGTGGTTCAAAAATTATTGCAAGGTAGTTTGAAATTATATTTCTGTTCATTTTCCTCACTTGAAAGGTTATCATGAGAAGGTATGGAATCTAATTTATAAAATTGAAGATTTTAAAATAAATTCCATTCTTTATTGAGAGAATGTAGATGTTAATGCATTAATTTATACCAATGTTCATTCATCTACATTGGAATATTTTTTAACTAATGAATTCTCTGTTAATCTTGTTTTGAAACCTTCTGTTCTAGATGTTACAAGTTGGACGTGTTTAGAAAAGGTCAAAATCATTGAGTTTTTTACCAATGACATGTTTAATGACATGGTTATTAATAATAAAAAAGACATGCAAAATGTTTAGATGACTAAAAGGATGAGATTATCAATCTAAAGACAAATAAGATGCCTAAGAATGAAGTAACTCTCGAGAATATATTTGACCTATAAGATCTATTCAAGAATTCTATAAACATAAAATAAAACCAATTGTTTCATGCAATATCTTAGGACTAAATAAAACCAATTCTTTCATGCAATATCTTAGGACTAAATAAAACCAATTCTTTCATCCTATATCTTAGGACTAAAGAGGATGTGAATACAATCTATCTTGTTTATTTTTGTTTAGAGGTTAAAACAAGAGCTTATATCAAGTTATATAAGTTGAATAGAAATGTATTTTCTTAGACATACCAAGACTTGAAGGTGTATGATACAATAATTATTCAACGGGTGATACCCTTGAAGCAAAAGACTAGTCACTTTCAATAAAAATTGCAAAAGGTTCATTTATCATAGGAACCAATGATACAAAAGGAATCAAAAAAGTTTCTAAATGCAAATATTGTTACTGTGCCACCTATGGAGCCAATTTCACAACTTGCGGTGGGATCTAAAATGCTCTCACTCCACAATGGATTTTTATGATATAATTAAGTTCTTGTCTCAAACGAGGATAGATTGAAAATTGCTTTCACGACTAAATAGAGCAATTATTGTGTAATGTATATAGCTTTCATAAGCCTTATAAATCACAATGTAATTACTTATATGGACAATATTGTGAAACGAAGCTATTTTTAATAAATGTAAAAAATATAGAATCTCATTACATCGCAATAAAAGCATTTTCATTATTGCATTTAAATAAATTATATCATTTCAAAATACATGATAAATTGGTATATGCAAAAAGAATAAAATTCATAACATAGATTTAAATGCCACACAAGAAGACATTTATGCAATTATTCTTTAGGAAGATCAATTTCATGTGATGATTTGTCTTTGACTCAATTGAAATCCTCAAACCCTTATAAAAATGATTAAGAAGGATGTGGTGTTTTCATAAACTAAAGTTGTGAAAAAAGTTTTCGAATATTTTTACATCTATGTATTTTTATTTAATTAATCCCTTTCTATTTTGACCTCGCTTTATTTTTAAATACTTAATTCAAATTTTGACCAATGTTTCTATCAATATGCATTTGGATTTAAACACTCCCTTTGCCTCACTTAGTGAATTTCTCACATAGCATGTGGGATATTAAAGAATACCCTTAATTTCCAGAGATATTGACCCAAACTCTTTTTGTTAAAACCCCCTCCCAAAACTTAAAACCTCCTCCCCACCCCTTTTTATACCTCAATCCTTATAAACCACCCTATCCACCCCCACCTTAAACCCCTCATCCCCTCCTCCAATACCTGCAATATATTGGTTCAATTTTTGCTAATTTTAAATCCCACAATATAAATTAGCATGATAGAATATTGGTCAACGAGTGAATACCTAGTGCCTTTGCACAATAGAGTAAGATCAAAAGTTGTTAAACAGTTGCGAACTTTACCAACTTTCTTGAAAAAATATCAACAACTTGGACATTAAAAAGATGTCATTCCATCAGTACAGTTCCCGACCTACTTGCTTTAAAATAAAGAAGTTTGAGAATATGTCACTTACAAAGTCATCGCACAGTTCCCGACCGACTTGCTTTAACATAAAGAAGTTTGAGAATATGTCACTTACAAAGTCATCGCATCCTTTCTGTTCCTAGGGTTTCCGACCAACCAACAACTTGCAGGCTTAATTGGTGTACGAGAATTTCATAAAGATTTCCGCTACTTATCTGCGATATCGGTGGCTCTCACTGATCCTAAATGAAAATGCTACTGGAAATGCTTTATTTATTTTCAGGTTGTGGCCTCATAACTATTATTTATTTTGATAAAAAAACGACCAGAGCTTGCAGCCACAACAATATAAATCCACTAAAGTCTAAAGAGTAAACACAGAGACAGAAAGGAGAAGAGCACACATAAAACCTGCGGATTTCAGGGGAAGAACAGCAGGCACGCCAGAACTCGTCGGAGGAGCAGCCTCAGGAGTGGGAGAGGGAGAGGGAGCCGGGGTTTCAATCATAACTAATGCAGCAGGGGCATGGGCGGGAGCGGGAACGTGAAAGGGAGCGGGAGCCGGAACGTGAACGGGATAGGGAGATGGAGCAACATGAGGAGACAGCGGCGGCGATCCTGGTGATCGGCCCCCATGAGTTGAGATAACAACCACAAGAAGCTTTTCGTTTCCTTGGCAATGACCGTTGGCACCGCTAATGAAGAAAAATGGGCCGGAGTGGTTGAGCACGATATTAGATGTGTTTCCGTCTCTGGATAAAGTACTCATGGATTGTGATGTATTGCAGGTTAGGTAATTCCTTTGAGTTACTTGAAGCACCGAATCCTCGCTTGAATTGTACACGAACACTAACAATCAAAACAATCCAGAAAACAGACACAAATTAATGCTTGGATAAGCCATTCGATTATGGAGAGAATCTGTGAAAGCTTTTTAAGGCTTACTCTGAAGTCTAGATTAGATTTCTTACCAAGAGAATCGCCAACCTGGAACCTCTGTTGTCCTGCCCACCGGTCATAGTCGTAAGTTTTGTTCGGCACTGCCCAGCGGCCACTTTCATCTCGAACTATGTGCTCACGGGCATGAGATCCACTGAACTGTATGAATGCGAAAAGAATACAGTACATTATGATCATCGCCATAACTGCTAATTGATCAACTGAAATAAATTGAAGAAGAGAACTCAATTCACTGTGATACTCCCTTTCATTTTTGGTTTGTTGCATTTATAGATCATTAATACACACTGCTCTCTCATTTCTTTTGCTTTGAAAACCTTTCGCTTTTACTTTCCGCTTCTCCAATGGAAAACAATGAGATGCAAATCGCATAAAAGGATGATCTAACGATACAGAAGATTTCAATCGAACGCCAACAAAGTGGATCGAAAAGAGAATTGGTGGTGTGGGTCTCGACTCAAAGAAGACTAAAGGAAGAAGTTTCCCAATACATTACATTGTGCAACACAAACCACACAAACAATACACACTCACACGCCTTAATGCTGCAAATTCATTATTTCAGATCTAAGATTTCTATTTTATGCAATAATTTATGTTCGATCTCAACTTCGATGCCAATCTGTGCCCAGGATCTGCATATACCTTAAATCTCAGAAGCATAAAACGTCTCGCAATATTTTAACATGAGCAGCAAACATAATTGTAGAGTGCTGCATAAATAACACAACCATAAAGAGCTTTATCATTGTTTTTGACTCTGAGATTTCAGTACAAAATAGGTTCAAATCACTTGTGTGAGTTTCCACCACAAAATGTTTAGAATCACAAATAGTCAATTAAGCTGTGATCTAGTAGTAGATTGGTGGGATATGAACTCTACTTGAAAATCCCCAAAGCTTAGATTAAGATCTAATAGTATATCGGTGGGAGCTTACCCCAACTAACCCATATTTTATTCTTAACTCATTTTTGCATATGTGTCTACCTAAAAATCCCAAAGACATATCTAACATTTGGAAATTGGGTGCTTACCATCAAATACAAATCAATCTTCACCTTGAATAGGTTAACCTCAAGACATTCTTCAAGGTACCAATCATTTAGAAATTTTAACTCAAATTGAGATTTCAATACAAATATACTGCATTTGCCCCATTCAGAAAGTTCAACTGAAATTGAAATTTCAAAACAAACTAAACTACTTTTGTATCTCAAAAACTAACACAGATTCATCTTCACTTCAAACTAGTATGGGCTTCATGAAATTCAAAGTCAAATGAAATTCAGATTTCAATACCAACAATGCTACATTTGTACCATTAGAAAGGTTAAACTAAAATTGAAATTTTAGAACAAATTATGTTGCATTTGCACCTGAAGAAGTAGCGCAGATCCATCCTCACCTTAATTAGTTATTATTATTATAGAGAAATATTAAATGCCTAGCAGTACCAATATCGGCATTTTAATGAGAGACTCAAAGCTACTCCAATATACATTATTGGGTATTTAATTTCCAATACTATGCATACCATCATCTCACGCATATTTATAACTAAATATCCAACACAAATTCAGAAGACTAAGTATAATCTAAGATTGTATGGCCTTGGCATTATACTAATAAAGTATGTAATCCACTTCTAAAATGTTGATTAGCATAACTCGGTATGGGATCGTGTGAACTATTTCTCTGGTAATACATTGATGAAAGATACAAATTCTGAAGCCTAAATGAAGTCCTATCCATAGAAAGGATAAAACCCTACAAACCCATATCACGACAAGATCTCGTCTGGGCCAACCCAGAGATTCTTGTACAAATTTTTAAGCAATTTTGGCATCTCCTCTTTGTAGTTGTCAATCAGCACATGGGGGGACTACAAAGAGCACATAAATTTGTGTGTACACCACCATTCGGTGTTGTCACATGTATGACATTTCAAGGAAAGGGGAGTCTAGATACAAAAGTGAGCCAGAATTTCATTAGAGAATCCGCACCACCTAGGACATAGAAACAAATGGGGAATTGATATATACATAGTTGGTATCACCTCTTCGGACTTGGTTATACCTAGTGCTGGCCAAGTGAATTATTTTATGGTGGGTTGGACGGCCGGTCCATACGAGGGTCTCTGGTCTGGAAACTTGTGATAATCATGAGCAAAATGAAAAATGAGCTAATGTCCCAACTCCCCTATGCAAATAATCTTGTCCCAACTTCCCTATGCAAATAATCTTGGCACTAAATCCTGAACCATTTTAATCTTAGAGTGCAATTTTCCAAACAGAGTTTCATTTTTTAATGAAACTTAAATCAACAACCCAATCTAAGCGTAGAATCCAAAGCGCATTGTGTACACTACCTATTACTGCATTAAATGCACAAATTTAGAGAAAAACTAATTTATGGAATTTTTTGAAAAAACATCACTGAATGAAGAATGATGAAACGACGTTCAACAGAGAGCATTCACGCAACCCACACTCACACACAAATTCTACAAATTTAATAGTTATGCACTCGAGGTTGGAATAACCCGTAAGTGATTACAGGTATGTTGAATTTGCAATATATCCCATGTTGATACAACAATTATGTTTCAACTTTACTAAACAACCATAAAGAAAACTATCATATCATCAAAGGGTTTTTATTTTCCATACATACAGTTATTTGGAAATGAATTTTGTTTCACAAAGGAATCAAATTCCCTTCGCTACCCTCCATATATCAATACTCCGAATTGACTTACCTTATAATTCAATTGTCTTATTGACTATAACATCAATTATATCTGAAACAATTATTAATCACCATACTCAGAGACTAGAGTGTGTAAATTGTTTAAAAGGAAATTTCTTGACTTACAAAAGAATTATGACAACAAACATGAATCTACAAAAGATTAATACAAATAAGAAAAATAAATTCTACAATCTATTAAAAAAAACAACACATACCAAGGGTCCTCTTGGGATGTGTTGTTTCAGACCATGTAAAAAATTTAACACATGGATTATCATTACAGACAGAACTTCAACGTATTAAGCATCAATTCCAATAACAGTTACAATATGTCTTGCATGATAATATCAACATTCCCATTAATTCTGATATATTCTCTACCTCTAGTTTTTATGTATTCAAGAAGAAAATCAAGTGTTTCCACATACACTTTGGTTTTTTTAAAACTAATTACAGGAAATATAGCTTAGATTTCCTTTTTAGCATACAGAATAAGATTTCCATGATTATATGAGTTGTATCCTCAATCAATTGGATGATTGAACATGATTCCTCGCTCCTAGACATTGAGTTCCAGATTCTATGAACAAACTTGCGAATTTGCAACTAATTCCCGTGAATTTCTTATAAGTGTATATCGAGTTTGATTCGTGTGAATTTCCTATAACCTATTACCTTGTTCAGGCTCGTTATGTCATTAGTTAGATGAAAGTGGAAAAGGTAGAGGTTTTTAAGATCAAAATGGAGATAAATGGGCCTACTGAAAGGGTCAAAATCAGCAGCCAATAGTTGTTCTACTTCATATTGATTGTTCATGTTTCTCATTCTCACAGTCTCTCAATCACAAAACTACCACATTTTATATCATTGAATATCATGGATTGATTGTTTATTCAACAAGTAAATTGAATATCACCTTGAGATGTTCTCTCTGGTCTCGTTGGTAGTGCCCAACTTTAATATTTACCATTACAAACCGAAACATAAAAGAAAAAACCTTAATATTTAATAATCTTCTTTCCAATATTTCAATACCTTATCCCATTCCACCAACACTCAATCAATCCTTGTTAGCGACACTCTCATCAAAGCATCTAATGTATTCATAAATGATTTTGTTCTTAATACATCCTTGATTATGTTTTGTCTTGGGAATCCTCTCTCGCATGCCATTGTGCTTGCAATAATAGTAAGTATTGCCTTTCATAACTTTTACATGTTAGGAAAATTTGTATCTAGCTCTCGGACACAAAAAATCCTCCAATCATCTTTCATGGATGATCCCTCATAATTAACATGCAGAGTATTAACAAATGCATGCAACTCTTTTAAACAATATTTAAAATCAAATGTTGTTTTGTTTTCCTCCCTCTCACATAAAGTATGTTGCAGGTGTTGAAATTGTTTTTCAAGCCAACGCTTTGAATTCCGTTCTCTTCCATGAGCATCCTGTAAATAATGACAAGGACTAAACAACTTTGCAGAGTTGAAAAAAGAAAGATCAAGGAATCTTCCATTCAAACTCTCTACAAAATCTTGAACATAATCTTTTGCAAGTTGTTTGCAACTCTCTACTGAACCTTCAATGCAAGGTTTCCATGATTGTTTTTGTGTATCGACATAATCAACATATGCATGCCAAATTGCTACAAATCGTAATCCATGCCTATTAAGAAGTCCTTATTTATCACAACTCTCTAGATAACCAAATTTAGAGGCATCTAAAAATGTAGATAAGTAACATGTGTCATCTGCAAATGTGTCATTTCTTAAAAAAGACATTTTTATAGTGTTTATGGTAACATCTATGGCTACCCCTAAAGAGTTAACATCAACATACTCTTCTTGGAATTTCCTGTTCAATGTGTTTAGTTCACACATTATATATGCAATAATATGTAAATGAAACTATACTAAAAAAAATCTTTCCTTATCATACAATGAGTCATTCTTTTCATTTTTCTATAAAGTCAATATGGGAGGCATCAATACAATAAGTATTTCAATTATTTGTTCCCTTGAGAGCCATCTATCTTCATGGATTTGAAGAGCATTAAGAATTTCAAGTTGCATAAGTTCTTGTAGAGAAATAAGTTCTCTATTTATTTTACTAGAATTTTGTACCCAAGAAAATACCTTATTTGTCAATTTCTCAACAAATAATAAGTCAAGTATTCTTTTGGAAGCATATGATGCCGTTGAAGCTTCAAGATGAGCAATGCAATGGACACCCACAATATTAGGAACACATTTTTCAAAAAAAGTAACAAAACCATTTCCATTTGCAACCATTGATGAAGCACCATCTATGAAAACTCTGATTAAACTTTTATTTGAAAGGTCAATTGCTTCTGTTAAACCATTGACTGCATCATATGTTGGTTTTCCTCTTCCATCAAAAACATGTATAAGCCTTAAAACTATGAAATTGGAAGCCCAAACGATTTTGAATCTACAAATATGGCATAAACCACAAGATGTTTCTCCAAGATACAATATGTGCTTTCATCTAAAATTAATGAAAATCAAGGGCTATCCAAGATTCTTAAAATTTGAAGTTTTTCAAGATATTTAGATATAGAATAAAGAAATTATTTTGTAGCCATGTTATTTGTATGTGATGTGTAGTATTTATTCTTTGGCATGTTTGGTGTTTGTAAGGAAATTGCAGACAAGCAAAGAGGTTCATATTTTTCCAAAGGGTAAATCTTCTTGCACCATCCAATAAACTAATTTCATAGTCGTGATGACTCATTCCACGTATCCATTTTTCTTGTGAAATTTTATGGATGCTTGAACTATAATGAACAACAATTGAACAATGTTGCAAGGTACAACAACTAGTGTTGATTACGCATGGTCTTGTTCCCTTATGAATTTCACAATACATACATTTCATAACTTTTTTTCTTCGTGTTTTACCTCTCTCCACCACTTATACATAGTTTCCCATTGGTCATGAAAATATATTCTTAATTTCATTTCTCTTTTCGTTTGAGTGCTAGGTTATCCTCCTTGAAATTGTTCACCACATTCTTCATTATTCCCTAAAATATCTAATTCTTCATTCAAATAAAATTTATGATCCTCTCTATTAGGTTATGGAACTTTTCATTGTTAGGATTAATTAATCATCCCTTTTCCCACAAAGTCTATTTGTTCATTTTATTAGCTTATGAGGTTTTCATCACTTCACGAGTACATGTGGGACACACCTACTGGCCACTTACCACTCACTACACCTATCTGCATGATTTTAAGAGCTCCAGGTACCAATCCCTATAATTTAGGAACTCGCTCTTAAGTGCCACCGACAATCTCCAGCATTTGACTCCGGTAGGTACTTAGTTATTTTCAGTTATGCTCGGATTCCCATCGGTTAGTTCACTCTTAGTCATCCTAGTGCCACTTTCCATGATTCAAGGGAGGTTGGGCGCATTTACTCACCTACCGTCGTCACTTAACTGGTTGTGAACTGTTTTAGTTGCATTAGTGAGATCTAATGGTGATTTTCATACACTAAGTTATCTCTAGAGTCCGTCCCAGTTGGTAGATTCAAATCCTATATTAGGCATTCGAATTATCCTATTTGTATTACCATTGTATTACATATTTCATACTAATTAATGGATGCAATATCATTACTCCAATTGTTGGTCTCATGTGCATTTAATCTTTCATGAATTATTGATCAGCCTTTACTGAATTTTTCTCTCTCTTCTGCAACCTTCTTTGCTAATTGAATTCATGTAGGCCTAAAGATCCTATGCTTCACAAAATTTAACATGGTATCAAAGCGGGTATTTAGTCCAGAAAAAAACCTCAGAAACTTCCATTGATGCACCATAAGAAATTGGGTTCCACATAAATCTTGAAATTATTTCCTTGCTCCCTCTGGATTCTATCTAGAGAAATCTATCCATTTGTGATGCACCCAGAGAAAGTGCATTTGTCAAATTGAAGAGTGTTTGATATGAATTGATAGAAAATGGAAGTGTTTTACAATGTTTTTTTGTAGGTACAACAATTTCTATAGATTTAATATCAATTCTTCTTCTATCGCCATTCAATGATGTTGAGTAGAAATTGATGGTGGCTGCATATCTTAAGAGCCATGATCTCTTTGATGTGTCTATTGGAGCTGGTGAAGAATCTTATGAAGAGGAAAATTATTGGATAAATGATTGTGATCGAGCATATGTAAGTGTGTGTACGGTAATGTCTCCTAATATGTGTTATCTCATAGAATCTGTTGAGTATCCATTCGATCCCTAAAGAAATCTAGAATGATAGTTTGGTGTGCAAAAAGAAGTAGATAATACCTGGAGTGAATCCAACACTTCCTCAAGTGATCTTCCTTCAAATGTCTCGGCCTCAATTCTCTCTCGTGAAGTTGTTCAAGATGAAGAAATAGTATAATCTTCAACTCATTCAATTCAAATTGGTGAAAGTCTCCTTGAAGTGACTCCTTCTCCTGTTGCTCAGGAAGTTTATGAGATCTATGCTATCTCATCTTCTCATATAAATGATTTAGAAGAAGACATTCAAACCTCCATTTTTAAAGAAGAACTCTCCATCCATCCTTCTCATTCATTCTCCAGTGCCTCTTCTATTCCAAATTTTGTGCAAATTTTTCTAGTGACTGCTTTAGAAAATGAAGAGGAATTTGATTTCTCTCTCTCTCTCTCTCTCTAATGTTGTTGTTGGTGTGCATAAAAGTGATTTTTTGGATGTTTTTTAAGAAATATGATATTTGGGAAGTGATACATTCACTCTCATTGAGCTAGTGCTTCAAACAAATTCCCACCTACTTGCTTGCACCAATTCTCAGAGTTTTACTGAAGAAAGAGAAAATTGTGCATATGTCATCTTAGTGGAACACTCCAAACCTATGTTCCTCATTCTTGGATCTGATATCACCTTATTTGGTTTGAATTTAAAGTTTCGAGACCTTTCATTTATGCTTGGTAATGATCTCATCACAAGTGGTGAGAAAAATCAAGCACCTCAAGTCTCCTTCAAAAATTATATTGTTGTGGATTCTATATCCATTTCTTCTCATGAGTTTATTGATGTGTTGTATAGGAAATCATTGGATATTTTGGAAGCTATATAATATTATGGCGCTCAAGCGTTCTCTCTCCATGGTCCTAGGCCTCCTTTTCCTTACTACATGATCACATGCACACTTCCTTAAAGTGATAATGAAATTGGATACATCCCGCATTTGATTGGACACTTTCTCCTCAGACTGGGAGATGATTTTACCTCAAAAATTTCAATTTTCAAGGATTCAACATCTCAGTTTCTTGGGCTTACCTCACATGGTTCAAATTATCAAGCACTTTCTCTCTCTCATCAGTTTACCTCAGTTTCTCTACATGGTCCCATAATCTATTATGTAGGTGTCTATGTTCTTGATTTATCTTAGCAGATTCATGTTCTTCCCAAGAGGAAGATTCCTCAAGACATACTCATTTAGTTTGGAGAGAATTATTGACTTATCTTCTTATTTTGAAGGGGGGTTTCCCATGAGTTTTTCCCCATTTGCTTGTTTATTTAGCAGTTATTTTTATTCATTTAGATTATATGGGTGACCTTTGGCCTTAGTTTCCAGGGCCAGGGTTGTCCAAAGTTAGGATTAAAGGGGGGTGTTAGGAATAATTTATCCTCCCTTTTCCCAAATAGTTTATTTGTTCATTTTACTAGCTTAGGAGGTATTCATGACTTCACTAGTGCATGGGGGACACACCTAATGGCCACCTACCACTCGCTGCACATGTCTGCATGATTTTTGGAGCTCAAGGCACCAATCATTATAATTTAAGAACCCACTCTGAGTGCCACCAACAATCTCTAGCAATTGCATCCAGTAGATACTTAGTTATGTTCAGTTATGCTCTGATTCCCATGAGTTAGTTCACTCTCTGTCATCATAGCACTAGTTTCCATGATTCAAGGGATATTGGGTGCATTTACTCACCTACCCTCATCAATTAACTAGTTGTGATCTATTTTAGTGATCCGGAGTTGCATTAGTGAGATCTAGTGGTGATTTTCCCACACTGAGTTAGATTCGTCATTAATCGAGGCCGGTAGATTCGAATCCTATCTTAGGCATTCGAATTATCCTATTTGTATTACCATTGTATTACATATTTCATGTTGATTAATGGATCCAATATCATTATTCCAATTATTGGTCTCATATATGTTTAATTTGCCATGAATTATTGATTAGTCTTTATTGAATTCTTCTCTCTCTTCTACAACCTTCTTTTCTAATTGAATTCATGCAGGCCTGAAGATCCTATGCTTCACAAAATTTATGGAGATAACCATCCAAAGAACTTTGTGATAAAAAAATGTTACTTTTTCTTCGAGACATTTTTTGATGTAATACCTATATAATAAAAACGATGCAATTAGATATTGTACAAATTCCCAAAAATACATCCCCTCACTAAAATGCCAGACTCACACTATTAACAAGTGAAATTAAAATTATTCTATCACAATAATGCTTCATTATCATAACTCAAAGTTACATTAACAAGATTAATATACATTGGGATATATATTGGGGTATATAAAGTCAAATTTGAAGCGATGAAAGGCTTTTGTCTTTATAAATGTGGTTGGATGGAATTTCGTGGTTCTATATGGATGTATAGAATCACCTAAATTTATTTGATATTAATTCATCATTTGGACTTTAGGGGTTCTCTCCAGCTGCCCCTATCACTTATCTACCTTTTCCCCCACCCCTTTATCCTTGAGTCTTGGTGAAGTTAGGTTATTTGAAATTAACCGTTAACATAGTATAATTGGAATTAGAGGAAATTTCAACTCAAAATGGGCCTCCTTAAAAGGATTAATAAAATAATAGTTAAAATAATAAAATAATATTTATTAATTTTGGAGGAAGAAAAGAAAAAACCTACTTTTTTGTTTGTATTTTTGACATATATCCTTGTGTTTTTACTCAAATTTCGATCAGGAGAGCTCGTTGAAGGTGGAATTTAATTCCGCATCCAACTAGTACCCACTTAGAATACTTTTGACAGACCTTGCTACCCCAAAAACAAGAAATACCTGAAGAAACGTGATGATGATGTCATCATCATGTTTCTTCAAGTATTTCTTGTTTTTGGGGTACCAGGGTCCGTCAAAAGTATTCCGAGTGGGTACTCGTTGGAAGAAGAATTTAATTCCACATCCAACAAGCTTTCTCAATTGAAATTTGAGTAAAAACACGGGGATATATGTAAAAAATACAAACAAAAAAAAGTAGTTTTTTTTATGATACCTATCCCCAAATTTATATTAAAAAAGTGTTTAAGACCTATACGGTATTTCAAATTTAAAGCAATTTCATTGGATAACACATGATGGCATGGAATTTGAATCAAAGTTAAAAGGCCCATTTTGAGTTGAAATTTCCTCTAATGTGAGTTATGTAGAATAAAGAAAAACCACTAGGAATTATATATCTAGTGTTTAGGTTTGAAAAATTAACATTTATGCATGTAATCTCGAACATTATTCTATAGAATTCCATATATAATTACAATAGTTACAAAAAAAACTTCTCTTTTGACTAATGTTATGATATTCTTTTAAATATTTCTAGCAAGCATTTTTCTATGTGACAACACAAATTGAATTCTTTTGTTATTCTCTCGCATGCCATATATGTCAATGCTCTTCTTCCTTCATGAAAAAAACATATTATTAGTTAAGTATGGAGCTTACTCCAATACTAATTTCCATTTCTTAAACCTAAGTGCCAACCAAGTGGTATCGACTACAATGATTAGAACTAACTAGGTGTAGACAAAGTAGTTCCGACTAACACAATAGGGCCACCTTGATTGATCAAATATGGCCAAATCAATCTTATTTTATGGAAGATTGGTGATACACTCAAGTAGAGTACAAGTATAAATAGATGATCATATGTTGAGAATTAAAACTAATGTAAATAAAATATATGTTGAATTATTTATACGTAATGAAGACATATACTCATTATGCCATAATGTTGTACTAATGTTTCTAAATGCTACAATATATAAATGGATTCTTTGTTAAAATCCATAATATATAAAGATAAGAAGAACGAGTGAAACAACCGAGATATACATTAGAACTCTAGCTAGGATTTAGCTTCAACAAACATATATTATATATTCGAACTCTCACTAGGATTTACAAGTAATTGGTGGATACTCCACTTGATATGAATGAATTGTCGGACAACTCTTTTTTCCTATTTAGGGGTTTTTGTAACAACCACCTACTAAATTACAGTCTTACCTATGATTGTTGTTACGTGGACAAGGTCTAGGTTGAATGGATTTAGATTGGAGGTCAACTGATTGAAGAGGTCGCCTAACACCTTATTGGATGAGATCAGTAGATCATAAGTCCTATGATTTTGTATAATGTTTACAACATCAAGGTAACACACTTTTTTTAGGCCCTTAGAGTATCCCTATAAGTGGAAGGATGGTTTTTGGCACACTCTATCTGAACTTAAAGGTTATCTCTAAAGGCTTCTATAAATATACATATAAGCTCATTATAATCAAATTTAGTATCGTAACAGGGGTCATTCCATGAACCTTAAAGAGAAAATTGAAACCCATGAATGATTGAGTTGTTAAAACTCATCTCTCAAGCCATATCAGTGATAGTGGTGCAATTCACTCAATTAGTCACTACGAATTAAGGATTAATATTTGTAATATACTTGTTTGTTATGACCTTGAATTCTTTAAAATTTAGGAATTAGTAATAAAAAATAAAACACCTCCAAGTCAGAATCAGTATACCACCTGAATGCAACTACTCTATGAATAAATTACTTGTTCATGAACAAGCCTGGATATTAATGTTGTAAAACACTATATTGAAACCCCAACTCTACAAATGGGAATAACTTAATTTGGATAAATTCATCCATATCTAGTCGTTACAGTTAAATCCATTATTTTTCATGTTAAATTTAGGTTGTAATTCCTCATGGAACCTTACTTGTAAGGGACACTACTACACGAACACAACTTAGCAGTGATAACTTTAGTTTCGTTGTGGGGTGTTTGTTGATTTTTGTCGAGCGATAGGTGCTAACCTACACTATGGCTAATTTTAAACAAATATCAATAGAATGAAACCAACCCTATCTAGATTATAAAAGGCATATGATTTCCCCCATCCCATGAATTGCTAACAAGTATATGATAAATAAAATACATGGAACGGGAGTGAATCCATTATGAAGTTTTGTTGCTCAGTGGATTCTATTATAGGTTACAGATTTAAAATCTTAAAATTTCAAAAATATTAACAACATAGTAAAATTATTGAATATATCCCAATTTCGATGAATTAACAGCTTCCATTCAATTTGCAGTCATTTAAAATTTTAATGAGTTAAATTTGAGTATTTATAGATCATAATTTCTTTGTATGCCATGGTTTTACTATAATCAAATGGAGTTTTGTTCATAGAAATATAATCTAAACAACTTTATCCCTAAATATTTTATATAAAAATAAATTATCCCTAAATCTGTGAGTATAACTATGAATTTCAGAGGTAGAATGTGTACCTTGCAATTTGTTGAAGAAAATCATTGTTGAAGGGTTAAACATTGGGCGGGCAAAAAAACCTTGTTCTCTTCTACTGCAAGCCTCCAATAAATTGTTGGTTCTCCTTAATGCATTCTTAGGTGGCCGTGTCAACCCAACGTAGGCAGTTCAAGACGAAATATGGAGATTTTTTTGATACACCAAACCTTCCCTATCACCAAGAACAAAAAATTTAATGATTCCTCAATAGTTTTCTGTCCCACTTTTTCAGTGCCACAAGTTATGAATATCTTCCCACAAACACCACAAATCACCACTTTGTGGACTAGAACTTCATCAAATCACCACAAACATTTAACCATGAACCCCATCATCCATGAACCCAAGAAAAGTCTAGGACTCCAGGATCCATCCTTCTAAGGTCTTATGCTAACATAATACCTATTAGTATCAACCATGGCTTCACTTAAAACCACAGTTGTCAACTCTCCAAAGGCTTCCTCAGTATAGAGTCTCAACTCTCAGGAAAAGAGAAAGGGTTTCGAACCCAACTCAAATTGTAAGACACTCAAGAAAGTTTTGGAATCCATAACTTAGGATAAAAAATTGAAATGGTTTATAGTATTATGGTATGATTCTTTGACTTCTGAGGCTTCTCAGTGACTCAAGCTCGAAACTTCAATGCTCCATTAATATGAATTTCCTTACCAACTACTCCTGCCATCCCTAAGCCATAGCCTGTAGCATGTGAGCCATAAGACTAAATTCTAATAGACTATTCTCTCTCTCTCTCTCTCTCTCTCTCTCTCTCTCTCTCTCTCTCTCTCTCTATATATATA
>LPNX010027321.1:208018-311310 GCA_001517045.1 Pseudotsuga menziesii
TGTCTAGGTGTATTAGATGGTGAAAAAACCCAAATATGTCCACAAGAGCATCAATTTTAACCCATGGTATTGATTAATAAAGAAAATTCATTAGGTCGTTTTGATTTGAGATAGACATCGACAATCAACTACTTTAAAGATGTCATTCTAAAATTGCATAGCACGCAAGTAGTTTATCATATTAGACATTTAGTTAGTAATCAGAATTGATCATACAACCCATCCATAATAAGATTGTTGATTTAAGTGAATGTTAATATTGGATATTTCACTAATTTATGTGAATGTCAATATCTCTCTATTGGTAAAACTTATAATAATTCAAATGATAGTGGGAAATGAGGACAAGCAGTTGCTAATATGGAGTGATCACAATCATCACACCCTTACTGACATCGCTAACTGAGGTGCTACCAAAAATGATCCATGCATACTTTATTTCCTTCTACATGCCTCTCTAATGGTTTAGGTAATTAATTAATAGGAAATTTTTTTTTAGATCTTACTCCAAAACTTAAAGTAAATCTAATATCATGTCAAGTTCAACATGCAAAGAAAAACTAATCATGGAAATATAAATTTAATTTCATAGAAAGAAAAATAAAGCAAATGGGTCATGGAACTGCTAAAATAGGTGTTTCATGGCAATGATTATCTAATTTGATATAAACATATATCACTAATAATCTCATAAAAATTAGGGGTGGAAGGAGCAGGAGGGGTGATTGTTGAACCCAAAGAAAATACTAAGGAACAATATGCATGAGGCCTCAAAGTAACAACAAAGAACATAGCCAAAAAGCTCATCCTTTATCAAGGAATTAATATTAATTCCCATCTAAGAATTTAATATATCATAATATTAGGGGACTCATCAACTATAATTCGAGCTCTGGTCTTCAATTCCTTAAGGATAAAAGTTAATATTTTTCATTTATTGGAAAGAATAAGGAAAATTCTAGCTAGTCTTGATTCTTATCAACTGTTTCAGCTTCTCAGAGAACATAGTCAAGAAGCAAAAATTTTGGAAAAATGAGCTTCTAGTCTTGTAGAAGGGGACCTGAATCTCAAATCTATGCAAAGAATTCATTACCTGATTACATAAGGTAAAGAGGAACGAGTAAAAGGAAAGTGGGACCAAACATATCAACTTCTTTAAGAAACGTAATCTTCATAGACATTGGTAATAGGGAGGAGTGGTCCATTCCAAGATAAATTGTCACAAGACCTTAACCCGTGGACAAAGGGATAAGGAAAAGGATACCATGAATCATAACTACAGGTGGTGGAAGTAAAGGCCACCTCATGTCATCACATGGGAAATGATAGGTGCAAGTATGTTGAAAAGGGTTTGTGGATGCATGCACGAGCACAAATTTGACTGTCGTAATAATTTGAGGAAGGTATAGACTGACAAGGCTTACTTGAAGGAAGATCAGATGAAGCATTGTTCTCATGGTGTGAAGGAGATGCAAAGTGACTTTATGGTGATTGTGCTCATGGAACATGAACTTGGAAGCATATAGAGCTAGGAGCAAACTGAAGTGGAATGCACTCGTAGTTATAATTGGAAGGGATGAGTGTGGGGGATGTTATACTTGACGTTTGCATAGGAGAAGGAGAAATTAAGCTTTGGTTACCTCTAAGACAGGGGATTTGTACTAAAATGTCATGCTTTTGTCCCTATCACATGGAGAATATTATGTTTCCATTTTTTTTAATTGTCAAGGTTGGATTTTTGACATTGTTCTCAAGTATTATTTCCCAGTGAAGTCCCCTACCTATGATGGTGTCAGATATTTCAACCAATCCATGTTAAATTACTGATTCAAGGTTGTTATTATGGTGGAAGTGGATTGTTGATTTCTACATGGGATAATGGGAATCCACGTTAGAAACAATTGTCTAGTGATATTATTTCATTTAATATGAAAGGAGATGGATGGGCTTATTCAAGGGTTGGATCATTGGAAATGTAAGGGGGGAGGGGGGAGCAGGTCATGGATAGGGGTGAACGGATGTACCAAACACTATGTTGGGGATGACATACAGGATGTACCAAAACTCACGTAGGTTAGAATGGAAGATAGGGTCGCAGAATTTGAGGCTCAATCGGCTCGGATGTAGTAGCAGCCTCAAAGCAAAGGAATCAAGGGTGAATATCTCACATGGTCGCATGACCCTACACCAATGCATACAAGTTGGTCTGGACCTCATCGCTAATTTGTGTCATGTGTTGTTTTGTCAAAATGATTCTGTGTTAATATGTTAGAATTTATGTCTATAATTACAAAATCTTAGAATATAGTAGGAAGTTAGGGAGAATATTTGAAACTGTGTTATTTTTATTTTTCTATGTATTGCACTGGTGGAATGATGGCTTAAAGCAAGTTTTGTTGTGTAATATTGGGGTTTATCCCACCTTTTAATATGAAAACTTAATTATTCATGTAAAAAAATATCATACAAATTAATTTTCCAAAATAAAAAGTAATGATCACAATTGTCACTAACACCAATTATTTGATATTTGATTTGCATAGTTTTCATGGCATAGTGATACATGCAATGAGAGAATGTGCGGTGGTTACTATTAACTTAAAACATGTTATAGAAAATTTTGACATTATAAATCCCAAGTGGTTACTAGCAATGGTAGACATGGGTCTATCGAGATCGCTAAAAATTATGTGCATAGTTTATGAAAAGCTCAACCAAAGTGACTTGCCCATGATTATATCATCTTGTGATATTTTTTTTCAAAAGATAGTGACATATAAAAATGAAATCCAAATAAAATTTCATTGTTTACAAACTTGTGTAAGTACTAAAATGTCAATGATAGTACTTTGTATTATCTAAGTGTTGTTATTTATTGATTTTCTACTTCCAAACCTATAAAATAGTAAATTGGAAACGTGAATGAAAATATTAAAAGCATGACTTTTTCTAAGGATTCAAATATTATACCTTTGTATAGTATTCTAGGGGACTATTTGGATTGAAAAAAGATGCCTATAGATATTTATTTGTACATTCAATTAAAAACATATATAATGTACTATTGAAAATTGTATCTTTTGGCGAATTTATCAATTTAATCACAACTTATGTAAAAATAGGTGAATGTTTAAGCGAATTGGTAATTGTTGGCCCTCGGAGAATAAAGGAAGAATTAAATTAGAATTCTACTAGGAAGTATGAAGAAACCAGTCACGCGACAGAGGAAGCTACGACGAAGGAAGAAGGGTAGTGTAAGAAGCAGTGACAAAGGAAGTTACGACAAAGGAATATATAAGGAAGAAGAAGTAGCAGGAGAAGGGAAGCTGCGACCGAAGAAACCTCGAAGGAACAAATCCATGCCAAAAGGGAAAGACGCGACGAGATCAACAGCGACAACAGGAACCATGATAGATGTTGTGCAACGACTAAAAATGATAGCTCAAAGGATGGTGGGTAATAAGTCAGCTAGAGTCACGTGTGTTTTAGGGAATATAGTATCTTTGTATTTTGGGCTGATAGTACCTACTAATAGTTGTAACAGGAGTGTATGAGAATGGGAATGATAGTCTGTCAGCTAAGATAATGAATTCATCTGATAATGACATGTAAAGAGTCTATAAAGGGAAGAACCCAAGTTGTATGTGGGTTAGTTACCTCCCCTTCTATTACTTCCTAGTCCATCAGTTCCTAGTCAATCAGTGTGTTTGTTAATTCCTAGTTAGTTTGTGGTTGTTGGAAGAGTCTAAGATAAGGGTTAGTCGATCCAGGATATGTGCAGATCGATAATAGAGTCGAAGAGAAAAGTTATTCGATCCAGGGTGTGTGCAGATTGACCATAGAGTGAAAGAGTGAATACTCTAGATATTTATGACTAGAGAGCATGAGAGGAGAGAGAAGTTAGTATATACTGTAGAAGAATATCTAGAGCAGAGTTTGTAGCTGAGTGCATAGGCGAACGATGCATATATTTTTCATTCCAGATGAAGAGAACCTTGATGCTTTTTATCAGATGGGTCTACACGTTAAAGACTATGTTAATGTGTATTTCATTAATGTATTTGTGTCGCATGAATGTATGTTTTGAATAACTGCTTATCTATTTGATTATAAATAGTCTTGTATGCATCTGTCATGTTGTTGTTGGTCAGAATAGCTATTAAGTCATTATATTGACTATTGCAATCTATGTTGACAGATAAATAGAGTAATATTCTGAATGTGCATAATGAATATAAGTAAGACACCCACCGGATTCGTTCAAATGAGTTGGTAAGGTGTTGTGAGGGGAGAAATACCCACCCACCTACAGAAACCTGGTTCTGATAGTTACCCATAAGAGATATCTTGGGTGAGACTACATCTTTTTTGCAGGTGTTGCTAATTGAGCTTTGCTCTGTCGAGCCGATATCTTGGGCTTTGTTTCCAGACAATGAAGGTCCGAACCTAGGTTGAAGGGACAAATGCCAACAAATAGTTTTGTTGCCATGACCCTCAATCATTATGGTGAGGAATATGTTTTGGCATTTGACGAAGCTAGAAATTCAAGAGTGGGTGGATTCTAAAGAATTAGAGTTTTCACGAGAAGAAAGTGAAGGATCCTGGTTGAATCCAACAAAGTGTTTGGAGCAATACCTATATATAGATATTCACAATATTTTATTTTTCGAGTTTCCTATTGTATTGTATGAATGGTTGTCAATGTTTGCAACCTAGTGAAAAAAATTCCAAGGGCGAGAACTGACAGAGTGGAATCCTCAGCTGATCCAATGAATGAAGAGTATTAGAAATCCTGTGTCAAGGGCTGTTTATTTTTGGGTAGACCGTATTTTGGACGGATACATTACTGAGTTTGTTGTCGACAGAATAACACCATATAGTGAAGCGGAAAGAAAAATTTTCTAAGGACCACGAGGAAGATACTTGACATATTGAAGAAATTGGATAAATATGCTTGTATGGAAAAAAGGAATCCTAAGAATAGAGTCCAACAAGTAAAGAAATGTATATAAATATATGGTTTATGTCAAAGAAGAAGTGTGTGAAAAATGGAGCAAAGTAAGTTTAAATGTTCCCTGGTGATAGTGAAATTGCACTAGAAGGTGGACGTCCAAGAAGTGGAAGGAGATTTCGTTCAGGAAAAAGAAGAAAAACCAGGATAAGAAGAGGAAGTTCCAATAAAATTAGAGGAGAAGAGTACAATTTGATGTCACAATTTGACGAAGGATCTTACGACGAAGAAGAAGAATGCCATCCTATATCAGAAAGAGAAGAAGAAGAAGTAGAAGCTCCAGATCCATAGTATGAGTACAAAATGCCCATGACCCCATGTACATCTCTAGAGGTAAGGTCCAAAAACTCATCTCCTAGTCTATTTGTAAATACAACTAACAATAATAGTGGAAATAGTGCACAAGGGAGTCTTGCTAGCCACACTTTTTGTCCAAGCATAACAGGATTCAATATAATGGATGGAAATGATATTAAGTTGTCGATATTTCATGGAAATGGGTTAGAAGACCAAAGCAACATTGGTTTCTATGTGAAATCGTATGGACTATGTGAAAAGTCCAAGATGATGCAATTAAGAAGCCATAGATTATCATGACTCTGGGGGGTCGTGAACTCAACTGGTTTATGAAGTTTTCTATGGTTCTGATATGAGTCACACAAAAATTGCTCGACCAAATTTAGGCAGGATTAATAGATGAACTTAGGAAGCCTAAATCTGAATCTTAGTGTATCATAGCGATTAAAAAGAATAAGCAATTTCCTACAGATTCTGTGTGTGAATTTGACCAAATATTTAAGACATTAATGGCTAAAGTAAGCTTTTAGATGTCGGTCATACATCACAAGGAATGGTATATTGCAACATTGTTGCTGCACATCCGAATTCCATTCATACAATAGAATATTGTGCCATAGACTGAATATCTAGAGGTAGAAATGAAGTTGGAATACTCATTGATTGGAAATACCAGTGTAGGAATGATACAGATTCAGTCACAACTAGCTAACCTTATGATGCAACTCCATGACATTAAGAAAGGGAAGGAAGTCCAAGAAGAATTCTGGTGTACCAGATATAGAATGGAAGGACACCACAAGGACAATTTTTTGGCATTCATGAACTATGCCACAGTAGGAGCGTTGAATCTGATAAATAGACAAGGGATTCCTTGGTGTAGAATATGCCAGAAAGAGGCCATTGGTCATAAGAATTCTTGTACTTGCAGAATATTGTAAGTACGCCGGCTAGTATGTACTATAAATTTTGTAAATCCATAGGCCATGATGAGAAGGATTGCAGAGATTTCCAGCTATTGTAGGAGAAAATGATGGATACCTATTTAATGAAGAATGAAGAGTAGATGCAAGTTGAGTGAGTAGAAGATTAATATCCACCATCCCAATATAAACAAAATTTGTATCCTAACCCCAATATCAACAAAATAAGTATCCACAACAACAATACCCTCAACCAAGGGGGGTGGAAAATTTTGAGGTCGAGGACAACAATAAGGAGGAGGAGGATTTGGTCGTAGAAAAGGCCAAATCATATGTTATAATTGTGGACAACCAAGACATTTTGATAGGGAGTGTGTGATACGGGAAAAGGCATGTTCGTATTGTAAATCCTTTGATCATACTGTCGAACAGTGTCCATAATTGACTGAAAAAGTGGCAGGATCAAACTGCGGGAAATCCCAATCCCCTGCAGAATCCTAACCTCAATCACAACCATATTTTCCATATGATTTATGTTTATTTGAGAGAAGCAAATAATGTTGTTGTGGAAAGATGAGGTGCTATGACTAGAGCATACCAAAATGCACATCATGATGAACAGCAAGTGTGATCAACAACACAAAAGAAAGTACCGTTCGACGTGCAAAGAGAAAATGAAGTATTCTTGGACACATGACCAGAATTCGTCAATGGGAGTCAAGCGTTGACTTCAACTCCTGTACTTCCAAGAAGACCAATACAGGAGATTCCTGAAAGATTCGATCAGCTATATCGAAATCAACTAACCTGAAAGGTTAGTAAACTTAAAAAAAAATTTAAAAGTTGTGGATCACTAATACAAGATAAACATGTTGTCACAGAATTGATAGCTCTAATAGAATAACATCAAGAAGAAGTGCGACCAAACAGAATAATAAAACATGTGGGAAAAATATTTAAGACTAGTCATGAATTAAGAATGACTTCCCAAATAGGAGATTACGATATGGATTACATTATTCTGGATTTGGGATCTGACATCAACATTATTATGAGACATACATGGGAGAGCATGGGAAAATTGAGACTGGATTGATCTCCCATTTAGCCCAGATTAGCAAATCAGTCGAAAGTACTGCTATTGGTCGACTGACTGAGGTACTTGTTGATGTAGAAGGCCTTAGAACATATGTTGATTTTGAAGAGATCAACATTGTCGATGACACAAACCCATATCCTACTATTTTAGAGATTGACTAGGAGATCGATAATCAGACCATCATCTATTTTAAGAAAATAATCTTATCATTTGAAGATTCAAAGCTAAGGGTGGTCACACCAATTAATCTGCTATATGGATGAGAGATGTCGAACCAGTACACAATAAGGGACAAGGTGAATATCTTGACCATATATATAACATCACACCTACAAGTGACGATTATGTAAATCCAATAGCTGACAGAAATATGAGTTGGTGGAGCACTAGATCCTGTACATCAGATTCCAGTGAAGCATTACAAAATTGGCAGAACCAGATGCATGAGGTATCCATGAGGAAGTGTGCAAGAATTAAAAGGTCTGTGCAATGGGAAAGAATTGAGACAAGTGAGATTCCTACCTATGAAGGTTTACCTAACCTTGTATCCTTTTTGACATAGTTTGAAGAAAGAGACAAAGAACATCAGTGCTGGTCTTCCCTAGACTTCATGCTGAAATCTACACCCGCGATATGGTGGGTCGCTGTTACGGAGAGAAATTCCTATGGCTTGGCGTACCACAATAGACATCTTGACTCCAAAAATCAATCCTTTCCAATATGCAATAGAAATCAAATATCTAACACTAAAGGATCAAACCTTGTATCTTATTCCAGAAGGTTGAAGTAGATCCCCATTGAGCTTTCCAACTTTAGCTTGAATTGATTAATCACTTCCTCAACAACAAGTAAACAAGACACGCATACTATATATATTGGTGTTAGATCTATTTTAGCATATATAATCAACAATGTATAAGCATTTGAAATCATCCATGGATAAAATATTCATTCAAACATATATTACTGGACAAGAAAAGATATTTCTATTAATATAAAATCAAATATTACAATGGATACAACCTCTGTGGGCATGTTTGCGAAATGGAGAAACTGAATCCCCCACTTGGGCCTCCACCACCTCAATCCTCCATCTCTCGATAGCAAGCTCACAAGCAAAAGGTAAGCTTGGGAAGAACACAAAAGTGCTCCAAGGGACAAAGGGATGCAGACTCAAGCACAAGTTCTGGCAACAATGGACTATAGTTTCTTTGCTCTCAATTCTCTTGTGCCTTCAATGTATCCAAATAGTTCCTTATATATCTTTTCAAAGGGGTAATGAAAGGTCAAATCTGAGTGATCTCAAGGCATATGGAAGGCCAAGAGACAAGTGAGTCGGATCCATGTCAAGGAAAACTCTAAAAGGATTTGGATTTTGTACACTTCCTGATGTACGTGGTTTTAGGGGTCAAACCGGCATATATACGCAATAAGGGGTCTAAAAGTCACGTATAGCAATTTTCACATGTTTATAGGGATGGTCTAGGAAACATCAAAGGACAAAAAATAGTCCAAGGGGTCTAAGGAGTCTGCAGAGGGATAGGGGAAGGCCGTACAAGTGTGATTCACCTGGTGTGGTAAAATCAGCTATAACAGATGCCCCCCTAATGTGTGAGGTCAGAGGGTTCATACGATGGCTGAAATACATTATAAGTCCATCCCAGAAGTGGAGTGATGAAGGATCCCAAATGGAAGACCAGCCACCCTATCAACATAGTACAATGATACAACTCTGCACATAACTGCAAATACATATAGCAGTCCCAGATACATAAGAGTACAATGGCCATGAATAGGCATGATACACAATATCACATAAGTGGTCATTGCCACATACAATATGCACATATCAGAATCTCCATGATGAAGATATACAAAGGATCATGATCTCCATAATGGTTGAAGATATACAATGGATTAATATCTCCATAATAGCTAGAAATGTCTGACATATACTAGAATCAAGTCACGAGAGCTGAAATATCATGAACACTGGCACAATCAAGGAGGTAACATATAAGAGATGCCACCAATCTGGAAAGTCTTCTACACAAACTGATATGAGTACATGTCCTACTATGTGAATAGAGGTGTCGAGGTCGAACATAGTAGTCCATCATCTGATTACCGTTCATTGATGTATACCATTAATAGATGCGAGATCACCCACCAATAATGAAAATGGGAATCAAGGTACTAGAGTGCAAACTAACAAGTGTGAATAAATGTGTTGAGGTCGAACACGTGAGAGAATCCATCGATCAAGGGACATTGATGTATTCCCAAAAACTGTCGATGGCGAGAGAACCTGCCACTGATGACTACAAGTCTCAAGGCACTAAAAAATGACTCTAGATTCCAATCCCAAAATAAATGATCTGAATTCAATGGGATGAAATCCACTGGAAGGAGGGCATTAAGGCATCCCCCATCATCCAACACTAGGTACTCATAAAAGCTATATAATGTGGAAGGACTCGATCATAAGGTGCACGAACCAGTAACTGTACCGCGAATGGTTGACATGCAAAGTCAAAATAGCTGAGGAATGGCCGAATCAGGTTTGAACTTCCTTCAAACAAGAGCATAATGATGAATGTCAACTAAAGAAAGGTAGAATAGACTCGATATATAGAACTGGGACATCTCTGCGACACAGGAGGCATCGACAGAGGCTCCATGGGGACTAGAAGCTTAACTAGTCAGTGGAGATAAACTTAGATAAAAACAAGTAGAGATTCTAAAGTCAAACTATAAACCCAACCAACGGATGTGATATACAGTGCTCTGTTCGAAGGCGACATGACTCGACAGCTGCCAAAAGATAACATCTTTCCTTGTCTAGCTTTTTGGTTTTTTTATTTTTTTGGACTTTTCAAATATTTAAAAAGCTTGAAAAAGAATAAAATGGCTTTATAGTTACAGACTAGGAGGATATGAGTATCATATGGGCAAAGAAACTAGTTCCAAGCAGTGGAACATACCTATGCTCAATGCAAGCATACATGTGTAGGATAGTGACACTCGAGGGAAAATCCCCTCCTGGTAAAAATAGGGAATCAAGCTGCAAAGGATATATAAAATGGCTCTGCATGGCTAGACATGAGACAAGCTCGGGCTATATGACTGAAACTCAATGTCATGGAAGTCGGCGTAAGGCTCAATAAGGAAGGAAAAGCTCATGATAATTCAATTATAACTTGACATAAGGGAGTCTTGAGGGAAATAGGCCAGCAAAAGGTCAAGAGGAGTATGAGGCTCTTGCTCAAAGTCATGGTGGTACTATACAAAGGACTCCCAGACCTAAGAGAGGACTCACAGCATGGGTACCAAATGCAAAGGGGAGCTCACTAGGACACCCATTTATAGGAAAGCTCTACTATTCACATAGTACCACTCCTAACAGCAACATGAAGGTTCCGTGATACTATGGAATGGGTTCGTAACTAAGGTTAAGATGGAATGGTCATAAGGAAATGCATAAATGCAAGAGGATGTGATATCCTAACCTATATGCCATTTCAGACATAATACCTATGATAGGAATGAACAGGTCGAAACCTCAGAGATAGTGTACAAAAACTAGACCCTACATGACAACCATATTAGTCCAAAACAACCCGAAATAGTCAATAAAGAATCCAATCTATAGGGAATAGGGAGGAATGATCATAACAAATAAAGTCAAAGGAAATAGTGCGGTGGACGATGGGCCATAAAAAGGGATGTAAAGTGTAGACCCAACATTCACATATCCACTACCACCCCCGTGAGGGTGACCACCGGTGCAAAGACCGAGCGAAAGGAATAAAAATCCTCCACAAATGGAGTAGAGGGTGGAATGTGACCACTCCCAAATCTATGAGCATGGTAAGGGGATGTTATGCCCCCAATTCTAACACTAGGGTCCATACTAGGACCAAGGATAGGTGATAGGACACCAGGCATGCCGAAAATAAAAGGACCCAAACTCAAGAGAGTATAAATATACTCAAGTAACCATGATCCCAAAGGCCAACTAGTGCATAAAGAGAACATTCCTAAGAAAATATACAGCCAAAATACAAACAAACCAAGGGGACAATATGTGAGCTCCTAAATGCAGTAGGTATGTATCGCCTAGGAGAGGCTCGAAACTCCCATACACTACAAGTGGAGGTATGCAACCAATTATAGTGGCCCTCAGCTTCAACGCATCAGCAACTATACTATCCGACCTCTACCTGGCCAAGACACCTACAGAATAACCTCTACAAGTACCCCCTATAATACCTAGGTAAGGCAACTAAGGTCACCTCAATATAACCAATTCTCAGGCAGACAGTCACAGGAAGGATTGACCATATGGACAGGGTAGCAAAGCCCAAAACTCTCTAAATATCCCCCAGATTCAAATACAATCCTGGAAATATCTCCGGTGCTACTCAGTTACAACCAGGGGTCATCCCAATCATAACCGCTCACACTGCCTCATGCTTAACTCCATTTTGAGAGGAGGATCCTGAGAAACACTGGTTATACCAAGGAATTTCACACACTCACCTGGACAGACACATACATGTTGTTGTTTAGTGGTCTTGGAGAATTTACTCACAATGAACTATCCCAAGACCCTAAAACCTAATCTTGTTGGTGTACCCTATCAAAGAAAATAGTGTAATCCATTTTATTATGCATTGATTTTAATTGGTTGTAATTACTCAAAGGGAAATGGTAGTGCAACTAATGACATTATGACTCGGCAGTGAAATAAATATGCACACCATAACAAACAATGCTAAGTGTAATCTTTGTCAAATGAAAAAATAGGGTATGCCACTACATGAGATGCATAAATATATATTCCTTTCTGAATGCTAATGCAATACTTCCTATATGAAAGCCTAAACACAACTATCATCCAAGCAATCCAATGCAAGTACCTCCTCAAATCCATATCTAAGATGCAACTAAGAGTGCAACTACTTTGTACTTTTCAAAAAGAATGAAAAATGCAATAAAAGTCATCTAAAACTCTCAGTCTCTACAACAAGTATAAAAGACAAGCCCAGTAAGACACCGAGACAAAAAAGAGTAATGCACTAATGGCAAAACAAAAAGGATGAATGACTAAAACTACTTTGAAAGAAAAATCAATGAAAAGACGGTCTCTGGTCACAAAAGAAGCATCCAACAGACAACATCAGACCCAAGGATGACCCAACCACACTCACAATCCATCCAAGAACTTCCCACAACATCAAACTCACCAAAAGGGAGGATGTACGTGACTGTTTATAGGAACAACTACATATATATGCGACTTTTGGCCAAAAACCTATGTATACAGAGAAGACAGTGGTAAAAAGAAGGCCAAGGGTCAAACCAATAAAGGGGAATGTCAATGGATGAACATCCTATAAAATTCAACACAGAAACAAGGAGAAACAAAGAGCAATTCAATAATATCAAGCACATTGTGCCCCCAACCCCAAAGAAAAACAAGGAACATCCCCAGCAGTGTCGCCAATTCTGTTACGGAGAGAAATTCCTATGGCTTGGGGTACCACAACAGACAGCTTGACTCCATAAATCAATCCTTTCCAATATGTAATAGAAATCAAATATCTAACATTACAGGATCAGACCTCGTACCTTATTCTAGAAGGTTGAAGTAGATCCCCGTTGAGCTTTCCAACTTCAGATTGAATTGATTAATCACTTCCTCAACAACAAGTAAACAAGACAAGCATACTATATATATTGGTGTTAGATCTATTCTAGCATATATAATCAACAATGTATAAGTATTTGAAATCATCCATGGATAAAATATTCATTCAAACATACATTATTGGATAGGAAAATATATTTCTATTAATATAAAATCAAATATTACAATGGATACAACCTATGTCAGCACGTCTGCAAATTGGAGAAACTTAATTCCCTACTTGGGCCTCCACCACCTCAATCCTCCATCTCTCGATATCAAGCTCACAAGAAAAAGGAAAGCTTGGGAAGAACACAAAAGTGCTCCAAGGGACAAAGGGATGTAGACTCAAGCACAAGTTCCGACAACAATGGACTATAGTTTCTTTGCTCTCAATTCTCTTATGCCTTCAATGTATCCAAAGAGTTCCTTATATAGATTTTTCAAAGGGGTAATGAAAGGTCGAATCCGAGCGATATCAAGGCATATGGAAGGCCAAGAGACAAGTGAGTCGGATCCATGTCAAGGAAAACTCCAAAAGGATTTGGATTTTGTACACATCCCGATGTACGCCGTTTTAGGGGTCAAACCCGCGTATATACGCGATAAGGGGTTTAAAAGTCAGGTATAGCAATTTTCACATGTTTATAGGGATGGTCTAGGAAACATCAAAGGACAAAAAATGGTCCAAGGGGTCTAAGGAGTCTGCAGAGGGACAAGGGAAGGCCATAGAAGTGTGATTCACCTGGTGTGGTAAAATCAACTATAACAGTCACACATAAAGAATCTATCTCAAAATGGCCACAAGTTCGAATATCACTGGAGATAAGGTTTAGATAAGAGATCAGTTATAATGGTCAAAAGTATACATGATTGAATAATCTTGTCGACCATATTGATTATTATCGTGCGACTTGGGAAGCATGTCCACGACATGAATGGGTTTGTCAATTCATACACACATTAGATATGATACCAAAGAGCTGGTATACATCAGTTGAAATGAGACAATGAACCATTGAATGGGATGAATTAGCTACTAGCTTCATACACACATTTGAATTTGTTGATGATCATCCATCGATTGACGCTTCATTATGAGTAATTAAGATAAAGATATTTGAAGATATCCCTATCGCAATGACAAAATTCAATCAGCGCGGTGCAACACTTCAGCACTGGATGGAGTGCTACAATGTGACAGGAGAACCTAACAATGATGACCCACTCAATTTAAACATAACCTAGTCTCAAGGTACACATGCAATGGAAGGATTTGGTATTTCTAGTGACCAAGTTTTGAATCCACTGAAAATCAAGAAATTAAGTATTTTCTCCCCCGATAATCCAAAATTTTCCAATATCAGATATCACTGGTATGATGATACCATTGGGAAAATCATAGATGTATTTAATGAGTTTCAATATTTGTTCCCTACAAAATTCTCAGAGATGAAAGGGATCATCGAAGACCTTGAATAAATGAAGATACCTTTGAATCCCAATGCACAACCGGTAAAGTAGTGACCATACTGACTCAATCCGCGATATAAATAAAAAGTCAAGGCAGAGATGGAATGAATTTTAGATGAAAGTATCATAGAACCTACAGAAGAATCAGAATGGATCAACCCGATAGTATTGCAAGAAAAAAACGCTATGGGTGAAGTAATAATTTGCGTCGACCTAAGAAAACTAAATGACACTGTTTTAGATGACCCATTTTCAACTCCATTATAGATGAGGTACTGGAGAGTGCCAAGGGTCAAGTGGTTATTCATTCACTCATGGTTTCTCTAGTTACCATCATATTAGAATCACAAAGGAATACCAACATAAGACAACCTTTGCGACAACGTGGGGTTTTTTCCAATACACGATAATTCCCTTTTGACTCAAGAATGCTCTTGCTATTTTTTCTAGTATAGTAGTGGTTTCCTTTAAATATTTTAATCATAAATTTCTTGAGGTCTAATTCGATGATTGGATAGTATTCGGGCTCATTAAGGATCATATTGAGAGTCTTAGGATGATGTTGGAATGCTATCACCAGTATCAAATTTCACTAAACTTAAAGAAATGTATCTTTTGTGCCCCATTTGGAATTTTGTTGGGCCATGTATGTAGTGTTTTGTCACGATGGAATATTCATTGACCCTACCAAAATTGTGATTAGCGTCAACCTACCACCACCTACAAAAATGAAGCAATTGAGAGATACATTGGAACATACAAGATACTACAGAAAATTTATCAAAGGATATGCGGAGGTGACTTATCCAATGGATAAGTTACTGAAGAAAGATGTTAAGTTCCACTAGATTGAAACTTTCCAAGAGAGTCTAGATAATTTAAAGAAAAATATGGTTATAGTGCCCATATTTGTATTTTTATACTAGAAAAAGGAATTTCATGTACATGTCGATGCATCGTCTGTCACACTCGGTGTGGTACTAGCGTAGCCTAGTGAAGGGCCAATTGATCATCTTATTTCCTTTGCCAATAGAAAAATGTCAACAACAGAGAATATATATGGTATACGCTTTGCATAAATTCAAACACTAATTATTGGATGGACATTTTAAGATGTACATAGATCACTTAGCATTGAAATACCTCATTAACAAGCCAGTGTTAGGGGGGAATATTTTTTGATGGCTTCTTCTTTTTTCAGGAATTTGACTTTTAATTCATGGTTAAACCCATTTGACTGAATTCAAGACTAGACCACCTGTCAAGGATTGAAAGTTGCAATGAACCTGGTAACCTCGACGATATTCTTCCTAATGCACAACTATTTGTGATAACAATGTTTGATGACTAGTACATAGACATCATACAATTTTTTAGTACGGGTTATGCACTAGCTAAATTTACTACTATGCAAAAGAAGCAGTTAGTTGTGTGAGCTGTAGACTTCTAGTTGATCAATGGAAAATTATATAAAATAGGCCATGATGAGATTCTTCGTCACTGCATATTGGAACATGAGCAACCGATGATACTAAACGATGCACACATTGGTTTTGAAGGAGGCCATTACACTGGAATAGCTATGGTCCAAAAGATATTGCAAGTGGGATTATGGTGGCCCACAATGCATGCAAATGCATGAGAATAATGTTGCGACTATGATGTTTGTCAAATAACTGGGAATCTATCGTGACAAGATGAAATGCCATTGGTACCACAAATAACTCTGTAGGAATTCTATAAATGGGCCATTGATTTTTTGGGTTTTGTAAGTCCAAAAGAGAAGCACATTGTGTGCTCGATACATAATTAGTGTGACCGTCTACCTAACCAAATGGGCTGAAGAAACACCAATAAAAGATTGTACTGCTACTAGTGCTGCTAAATTTTTATTCAAAATGTTGTTGCTAGATTTGGATACCCAAAAATTTTAATAAGAGACCAAGGAAAACCTTGTCAACCTGTTGATTGAGGTACTTACAGAAGAATTCCAGATCCAACATAGGAATACAATGCCATATCATCCTCAAGTGAATGGTCACATCGAAGCATTTAAAAAATTCCTGCAATGTGTTGAAAAATATTTCCAATGTCCAAAGAGATGATTGGCATCATAAAATTTCTGCGGTATTGTAGGCATATCGCATGACCTGTAAGAAGTTGACAGGATGAACTCCATTTCATATGGTATATGGAGAAGAATTTGTGATGCCCATGCAATACATTGTGACATCCTAAGGATTGTTGTGATGATGAAAATGATGGATGTTGGTATTGTCGAGGAAAGGATATCACAACTAATATAGTTGGAGGAAGATATTTTTGTTGCAGGATACCATCCAAATGTTGAGAAAGAACGACATAAAGTATGGCATGATCGCCACATCAAGAACAAGCAATTTTGACCTGTTCTTTTGTATGATAGCAAATTATTCAAGCATTTTGGTAAGGTAAAAACCCACTGGTGAGGATCGTATATTATCACGAATATCACTAACGGAGGAGCAATGCAATTGCAAAAGTTGGATGGAAAATATGTCAGAGGATTGTCAAATAGAATTCATCTAAATACTCATTAGGGTAGTCGTGACTTGGTCGAATGAAAAAAAAAGAGAGAAAAGATAAAAGATAGAAAGACAAACCCTTTAAAAAAAAATTGTTTTAACCGTAGGAAACCCGTTCTTGCAAAAGAAAATACCGTCACAGATTGCTAGCAAGTTGCAAGCGGAGGAAAATTGTCACAGACTATGTGTCTGTCACAAGTAGAAAATTCAAGACGAAGACAACCGATCTATCGTAGGTAAAGGAATTTGTCGAAGGAAGGATAATGGTCGGAAGAAACAATGATGTTGTCCCAAAATGAATTTGAGTCGCAGAAATGACAGTTTTCTATCATCAATTTGAAAATCCCGAGATATTTTGGTGATGCACTTTTTGGGTCACTTTGGTCATTATTACACCATAACTACCAGTGACGTCATAGGTGAGTGGCGGTTTCATGACAACTAACTTTGCATTTATTATCCGTGCATGTGATGGACTAATTGATTGAACTGGTAGACATTATCAAGCTTCGTTCCTAAGTTTCATTTCATTCTACTGCATTTGAGAAGAGAAATCGATGTCTACAACTACAATATCCAAATTGAGTTCTCCATGATAGCATGGTTATTTCGATTTCTAGTATAAGCACAGTTGCAAAATCCATCATTGATACTATGTCACCCATGCTCATTATGGAATACATTGTTGGATATGTTCCACCACAAGCAGGGGATGGACTAGAAACTGAACAAGTTCTAGTCATCCCTGAAGTAAGGTTACGACCCAGCCCACCTGGTTCGTCAATGAAGAAATGTTTTGGTACCTACAAGAAGAAATTAATATCATCACTAATGATGGAAGATGAATAAGCAACAGTTTAAATTCATCTACCATATAATATTGCACCTAAACCGTCAAACACACCCACCGGTAGACCCACCATAATGGAAATTATCCATTGGTAAAATCCGTCCATCCAAACCATATTTCGGATAATCGAAACATGGATGAAATCCTACAAGTTCACCATCAACTATGCAATAAGCTCAATATATATTTGGAAATGATTACTTGAGGGATGAATATGATATATCATATTTCAGCGATGACGAAGAAAGGTTAATGAAATTTTTCTTCCCGCGGGGAGGAAGAAGTCAAAGAGAATATTGTCCAGGAAAGCACTTGGGATTTCATCTTTAGCTTTCCAAGAAGTTTGGAATATAATTGGTGATGTCGATGATATTTTCCCTCTTGTCGATCCTACCGCTCCAAATAAGTAACTTTTCAAACCAAAGAAAGAAGGATAACAAAACCAGAAGCTGTGAAGGAGATAGAAGAGGCAGAGGCACTGTGTGCCAAGATCGTCTAACAAGTTTCTCATACTTTGGAAGCATTGATTGACGGTTTTGAATTGGAGAAAGTCACAGAGAATTTGCGCACTATAGAGAGAGAGAGAAGAAACCCAGCTAAATAATGAAATGAAGAAGTTTCCCTTTGTAGAGAAAATGGCTAAGGCTACTAAAATGAAGAAAAAATAACAGCAAGTCGTAGCACTCTAAACTAAACAACAGTAGAGGACTAAAAAAATCATAAAGTTGTGGGCTGAAGAAAAAATAATTATAGGAATCATTCATCATGTACACCATAAGTTGCAAAGAGAAGCAGAGGCCGCATCACTTGTAACATTAGAACACATCAGTTCTAACCTTGTGGAAAACTTGCAGAAGGCAGAAGAGGATGTGCAACAAGAGACCCAGAGGATAGGGAAAATATTTCAATATTTTCAAAGCAAATTTGTCACAACTACAGAAGTTTTGGAGTAGCTCAGCGTGGCTCGGGACGAACCATAGGTGAGTGTTAGGGGTTTGTTGTCCATAGAAGAAGATAGGCATAATTTAGTTGTAATTTTGTTAGGAAGTATGAAGATCCTAGTTGCACAATAGAGGAATTTACGGTGGAGGAAGAAGGGTAATGGAAGAAGCAGTGATAGGAAGATTCGACAAAGGAAGAGATAAGGCAGAAGAAGTAGAAGGAGAAGGGAATATGCGACAGAAGAAACCTAGAAGGAAGAAGTCTATTATAGAAGGGAAAGACACGATGAGATCAATTCCGATGAAAGGAACAATGATAGATGGTGTGCAATGAATGAAAATGATAGGTCAAGATATCATGGGTAAGGATTTGGAAAGAGTTACACGTTTTTTAGGAAATAAATCATCTTTATATTTTGGACTGATAGTTGTAATGAGAATGCATGAGAATGGGACTGACAACTTGTTGGCTAACAAGATGAATTCAGTTGATAATGACATGTAAATATTATATAAAGGGAAGAATCCAAGTTGTATGTGGGTTGGTTACATCCTATTCTATTACTTTCTAGTTATTCAGTTGTGTCTATTACTTCTTAGTTCATCTATGGTTGTGGTAAGAGTCAAAGAATCAAAGAGAAGAGTTAGTCGATCTAGGTTGTGTGTGGATCAACCATTGTGTGAAAGAGAGAAGACTCCAGAGACATGTGACTAGATAGCATCAAAGGAGAGAGAAGTATGAACAAAGTGTAGAAGAATATCTAGAGAAGAGTTTGCAGTTGAATGCGCAGACAAAAGGTACATATATTTCTCATGCTAAATGAAGAGTGCCTTTGCGGTTTTTCCTAGATGGGTTTCCACATTAAATACTGTGTTAATGTGTATTTTATGAATGTATTTGTGTCGCATGAATATATGTTGTAAATAAGTTCTTATGTATTTGCTTATAAATAGTCTTGTATGCATATGTCACATTGTTGCTAGTCGAAATAGATATTAAGGAATTATATTGACTATTTCAATCTCTTTCGATGGATGAATAGAGTAATATTATGAATTTGCATAATAAAATAACTAATACACCCACCTGCTTCGGTCGATAGATTTGGTAAGGTGTTGTGAGAGGAGAAATACCCACCCAACTGTAGAAACCTTGTTCTGGCAGTTACCCATAAGAGATATCTTGCATGAGACTGCATCTGCGTCGTAGGTGCTACCGACTGAGCCTTTCTATGTCAAGTCAATATATTAGTTTTGTTTTGTCGTACAAAGAAGGTATGAACCTAGGTCGAATGGCCAAATGCTAACAGTGATTATAATTTTTTTAATGGTAAAAAAATAGCCAATTGTTGGAAAATCACCCTTTGAAATACCTTGATTCAAATAATAAACTATGTGCAACATACAAATAAATTCTACATGAGACTTAATGACACTCAAACAATAACAATCACAATAACATGAATTTTGGAGCATAAAATTAATTGAATACAAAACTAAATTTTATCAATTTTACCTACTTATAGTATAGTATAGCAATCATAATTGGACTTGCACCTCATAATAGCACCTTGATCCCAACAAAACATAGATAATGTGTGAAGTACATGAATGATGCACGATAGACCCATTTTCTTTATAGTATGGATGAGCAGTTGTGAATAGGTTGACTCCCTAATGAATATGTGGAGTATCAACGAATAGATACTAAAGTTGCACATTTACATTTCCCTAAATGCATGCATCTTGTACAGAAACAAATCCAAGATTGATTTGGAATTTGAAATATGCTTGATGCTATAAATGCTGATTGTAATTTAAGTAATATAAAAATAAGATGCATGCATGTCTAGCTATCCCTAGCATGTAACAATGATTGATTCCTCAATTCATCACAATTATCAATCTTATTTGTGTCGCTTATGGTCTATTCAACTGACACTTGGTGTTGCAAACAAATACTTCCTATCATGCATGGATTTCCAAGTGATTATTTTTATCTATGACCCAGCTTCTCCCTTCATCCTTATGTTGGTGATAGTTGATTGCTACAATAATACTAATCCATATGCCAATGGACCTAGTTTCATCTTTATATAACTACAACAATGCTAGAACTAAATCCTATATTGTCTTCAAGTGTTATTTGACTAACCACTGTTTTGATTCTAGATCAACTTGATACCAAGAATATGGGAAGGAAAGTCGAGTTGCAATCATTTTAAATTTGTTTATGAATTGAAGGCAATGAGAATCTTTAAAACTATTTGAAGCAATATGCAAGTTGAAAATAATGGTTAAGGATTTTTAGGAAAATTGAGGTTATTGAAGGGAAGAGAAAATAAGGTGTTATTTGAGATTTATTTGGACCTTTTGATTCCCCTATGAGATATATTTTATTTAGACCTGATCCTCTTGGGAAGATATATGCATAGGAGGTAGATAATAGACAAATCACAAAAATGTGTTTTTCCTTAGATCCCTTTTTAGGGTCCTAACCTAACCCCCTTACTTTAAGAGTTAGTAAAGTAATGTATGTAGAAATGTATTTTTAATAAGGATGAGTAGATAGCAGTGAACAATTAATGTAAAATGGGTCTCTATATTAGTCCATGCCCACTAGGAATTCTGTATTCAAATAATTATTTGATCATGTCAAATAGTTAGGGTTTTGGATATTGAAAATCTATGTAAAGAGTTAGAAGGCTATAAATTATTTTGTGAAGAATTATTGTATTGGATATCTAATCAAGTGAAATGTTTCCCAACCTTAAGAGGTGTGTGAACATTGATTCCAGATTTAATTCTCACAATGCTAAAAATATTTTTGCAATATTTGTATTGTTTATTTCATTTGATAAGTTATTTTTCACTATAATCTTGTGGTTCTAGAATTTTTTTATCTCCACATATCTTCTTTTTTCCTTGATTTGTAGGTTTAATTACACATAAGCGGCGTCAGAGCACTTTCATGAGCTAGCACAACTTCAATTTTTTGTAGAATTATTTTGTATGCTAAAAACATGTTCTACCATATTTAAATAACATATAGTATATATAATGTCACATGCCCCAATTTTACAAAATAATATTATCTTATTTGATTTTATTCCAAGACATTATGTTAAATTTTATGCTAAGTTGTAAATGATGACTCAACAGAGTTAAGGATATTGAATGTAATTTTGAATATTTTAATTATAAATAAATAAAAGTGGAGACAACAGCTTGGGAGAGCTTTTAAAAAGAGTGTTACTAGTCAAGTTGGTGGAGGAGACTAGGTGGAGAGCAAATAGACAAGTGGCAGCATCCTCAAACACTTCCAATGTTGCAGGTGGCAACCTCCATACATTTGGGGTCATGATCCCCCAAGAAAGTGGGATCAGATCAGATGGCTGAATTAATGACAACTAACCCAAAAAAGACCTAGGCAATCTTAATAAAAAATCCCATTGAAGAGAGTTGAGGCTGCTCATTCCAAGAAGAGAACCATTCAGGTGAATGTACTTCAGAGGATTTCATTGGGAAGGGAATTTTTGGAATGTGTTTGAGGGGTAAAACAATAGAAAGTGATCTAGTACAACTATTCAGCTGAAGGATCTTGCTGTTAAGTGCAGAGTTAGCACTGAGTCATTGGACTAGTATTTTGTTGCTTGCTCCACCAGTTCTCAGCCAAGGAGACTAGGAACAGGCTCGGGGGTCCTGAGAAGACGTTGTTTGAGCACTCTCCAGGAGTTGGTAGGGAGGAACAACTTCCCAACGCTATTGTCATCCAGCTTTAAAACAGGTTCTACAGTCTTTTATTTGCTGTGTTAAAAGTTTATATCTAAGAATGAATGAATAATGAATGATTTGCTTGTTTTGTGGTGAACTGTTAGAGCTTGTCATCTTTTAGTTATTTGAATATTGAATCTGTAATTGGATAAAATAATCCTACATGTGTTTTTCCTTGTCTAGAACGAACTAGACCGTACTCTAGCACAGGTAGTGTGTTTAAAATAGATGAAGATATGATAGGAATTTTAAATGGATAGATGTATTATGCATTTCATTATATCAGTGTAACTTAAATCTGTATGAAGACTATTATCAACAAAGAATAATAACATGTTCTCATATGTTCTTGTTAACTAGATTATGTAGGTAAGTACATTAGAAAAAGAAATAGAAATAACTCAGCACAGGTAGAAGGATCTTCTTTATAAATACTCTAATAGGAAATAAATTATGCTATACACAGTATCTTATTCTTTTATTGAATTTAAATTATGCAGGATGTTAATCTGTGCTATGTTACATGTTTATTTTCCTTGTATCATACTTATTAACCTGTTGCTTATGCAATAGAAGAAATAAAGCTAAACTACTTGTTTACTTTTAGTTCAAACAAAGGTATCAGATACCGTATCTAGTTTACTAGAATTCATAATAGCTTAAAAACTAACAAATACTACTAACTCAGGATAGTGATATAAAAAAATAATTATGGTATTAAGATAGAAAATATAAATACTTAGTTTCATTAATTATATTGTTAACTAACTAAGAGAAGTAGTTACTATAAACCGAAAGGGTTTTTGGAAAAGAATGATTCTTTTATTTAAAAAAAACAGACTCATTACTAAATTAATGTTTACGAGTAATCCTACTAAAACCCTAGATAACAATTCAGAAAAACAATAAGAACTTAATAAATTAACATTGCATATCTATGTAAGAACTTTATTGCAAATACTAACAGGTTTATCTTTCTACAAAAGAAAAACTGTAGGGTCGAACCCTAGTTTAATAATACCCTTGTTTTAATAAAAACAACCAAGTCATAATCTAGTGGTTGGATTTTTTGTACAAGCATAAGCAAATAAAGTGTTACAGATTAGTCACAGTCTTTATTAAATAAGTGCCTGCACAAATACAAGCTTAAGTATTTATACTATATATAGATAATAATATTACATAAATAATATCATTTATAATTTAATAATTCTTTAAACAAAATGAAGGAATCTTAAAGTAAAAGCCAGAGTTTAACTCATTAAACCCTAACCTAAAAATCCTTGAGTACTGAAAGGGTTTAACATTCTATTAACAGTAATCTAATCTATTTAGTAAACAATATAGAAAATATCTTTTAACAAGTTAAATAGGGTTAAAACCCTAGCTCGTAATTCTGAGCTGAAGTCGCTTTATTCTCTTTAAAATATACAAAAACCATTACAATAGTAACCCAAGATAAGCAGTAAAATTAGTTCTTTTTATATATCCATTACAAGAACAATTTAAAATCATTTACACAAGAGATAAAATACAAAAACTTAAAGGAGAACAAATTTAACTTACAGACAGACTATCTTAAGTTATTTACATTATATCCACGATCCCGAAGGCCAATTGTAAGTAGAAACATTAACAAAGTACAAAAACTCAGCTAAGAGTCGAGTATCCACATCGTCCTTCGAAGTATGAACAAGCATAAACATCATATTACAAAATTGTAAGTTCAACCTTAATACGAGAGGAGAGCTTCACAAATTACAGCTTAAAGTTGAAGTTACCTTACGACAAGAAAGGGTTTTAACTAAAACAAAAACTATAAAAACGAAGGACAACAACCCAAGAGTCGGTGCAACACGATCGAGACCTTCTCCAACCACAAGGAATCTGTATAAGCATGGGAAACCATATTTGAAACCGAAGCTTATCGTAGACTACATGGGGAGCCATTCTTGTAGGACGACTAACAACCTTGAAGACATGTTAACCTGCATTATAAAAGAAATAGAGTTAATAAAAATACAAAACCCTTTTTGCAGATTGAAATTGTAAATGGTAAAGGCAGTTAATTAATAACTTACCCAAGATGGAAACGAAAACGATGGATCCTCAGACGAACAGTAACACCACAACCACCATCAAGAAGAGCCGAACCCTCATTCTCGTCGAGGAAGAAGACACCGGGACTTAGGTGTTTTCACAACTACCAACAGAGGTGTGGGTAAGCCTGAGCAATGGCTGCAAGGATTCTGCAAGCATGGAGTCAAACTGTCACTAGCATACAAGCAAGAAAACTAAACCCTATGATGAAGGAGCGTTAACATACATTAAGCTCAAGCTTTCACCAATGACAGACCAGGACAGAGGAGCAAAAATGAGTTTTCCAAGCGACCGTAAAGCCATACACAAGGAAGGCAGAAAAATATGAGCGAAGTAAATAAATCACAGAGGAGGCGAGCAATGGAATCTAGCTCAAGGGAGTAAGCCACGTTAAAAGCTAGCGTTGGAGCCTCTATAGCTATCTGCAGCTCACGACCTCCATGGGAGCTTGCATAGCAACCCACAGGGCCAACGCAAATGACGGATATTGAATGAGCCGAGGGTTAGGTTAAAAACTATTTATGCAACCGGTGCATGCCCAAGAAACTTCCATATGGTCGCAAATATTTTAGTGATGTTGTGGGTCGACTTCCATAGTCACATGCATTTTCATAATAATCAATTTAATCACCAATGATTTCATCAAAACCTCATTATACTTTGCATGGGATTCAAATTATACTATAATCGTTTAAACGCTTGGTGCATAGCTCATGATTAGTGTGGGATTAAAGCATTATGATAATTATTTAACATTAAACATCTAGTTCATCATTGACGTGGGTTTGCAACATTGTTATAACGTTGACTTAATACATAACATAAACCTTAGCCTCGTAACCCAAAGAAATACCTTATGTAATATATCGAATCCAATGTTATGAGTTGTCGCTAATTAAAGCTAGTGAGGTTTATGTTTATGTTTGCATAGTAAGTTATACTAATGAGCATCGTGGGGAACCTTTACAATGTCATTTTAACATCATCATTATTTGTATGCATAGTATACATGTAAGCATTAACCCCTTTTTAATTGGTTACAATTCATCAAAGTTTGCATAATGATATCACCATGGTGACATAGGTTGTGCAATAACTCAGTTGTTGTTAATAGTATTTTAAGATAATTATGAAATCATTAACTGATAAACAGTTTAGTGAATAGTGTAAGAATAGCTATCTTTTAATTCCAATTCTTTTCATGGAGATGTAAATAATTACACAACTTTTAACTTGTGTAATTTGCATAGTGTTGTTTGGGTTAGGATCATAAGTATTATGCAAATGTACCCTAATAAAACCTTTTATGCCAATAAACAAATAGTTTATGCACATTTTTAAATCTTAGAAACTAGCCAAGTTTTGATAACAACTATGTAATGGTAAAGTGAAATGTAAGAACATTTCCTATGAACTCTATTACTTAGTACAGATCCATGAGATCTTACCTTAGAAGTTGTGGCAGTTTCTCATTTCTTGGAGTGTAGTTTTACATTCTTACCAAATTACTAAGGTTAACATAAGAGGATAAATATTGAATCGATAAGAAAAACATCAACCCTGGAAGTTGTTCTTAGACAGAACCAAATATAAGAAATGTAACATAGAATTGCTAGGGTATGCATTTTGAAAATAAAGAATATCAAGCAGATAAAATAAATTGTTCAGAACCAAAGGAAGTAATACTGTCGCTACATATTCTACAGGAAGAAATACAATCATCTGAACTTCGTTTACAATAGTAATAGAAGAAAACAAACTGTGTTACCTTACGGAAGTAGGTTGAATTACAACAGCTTATAATCTAAGCTTATTAATTGTAAATAGAAATATTGTAGGATGCTTTATGAATTTAAAGACGATACTCGGTCATTTATACCTATAAACCTGTAAGAACAAATAATCCATCTACGTTCTAGCATAAATGCTAAGTAAGCCCCATAATTCAAAGTCAGATTCCACCTATTATCATAAATAGAACTCATGAGTAAACCAAATATAGAATTAATGCGCAAGATAAACTTAAGATTGTGTTAATAAGAAAACTGTTGAGCTAACCTAATTGAGTTTATGCAAATTAATCTATTAACTGTTTCTCTTTTTGCTAAACCGTTAACTGTTAATAAACTGCAGTCTCAGCATTTCATGTTATTTCAAAATTTTAAATTTTTGTGAAAATTTGGGGTTTTGACATATAATTTAGTGGGTAAACTTGTGATTGGGGACTCATACACATAGAGAATACAATTTTACTTAGTCACATTTTTTGGACATCTTTGTAACCACTATTGGTACCCCTTCAATTAATACTGCATTAAACATCACCTTCATATGGAATCTCACTTCCATGTTCCCTTAGGTATATATGAAGTCTCATAGATAACCTAAAAATATCTCTAGATAATTCGATATACCATCTTGTGGCTATAATGACATTGAGCACATCACTCTAGAATATTACTCTCGCGTACCTAGATAGTCAAGTAGTATGGCTAAAGGAACAGTTGAGCCTCCTTGGTTAGAGCTCTAAGATATTGAGTCAAGTATTATTATTGTTCTCTACATGTATATCAAATATCTATAGCACCTGATAATCCCTTTTCCTTGGGACCTTATAACCCTCATCTCTATAAACTGCTAGTGAAGTTCCTACATGTTTGCATCTAGAAGAAATTTTGGCTATCTCCTAGTGTTGGAAATATATTTTATGTGACCATCCAATGAAATTCCTACATATTTGCATCTAGAAGGAATTTCATAATTATTTTAGTGTAGTAATATTCAGTAGGGAGTAATACTACTCTCAATGTATTAAAAAAATGAAAATCCTTGCATCATGTTGATCATTTTAGTATATATACTTAACAACCCTTTGTTGGGTGGACCCGTGACACCCTTGTTAGATAAATATCTCCATTTTGTTGGTATAAATCTCTAACAACCCTTTTGTTTGGACCTAAACATCACCCATTTGGTGTTCTTAATTTTCAACTACCATGGTACACACTCACAACTAGACAAACATAGAGGAAGCAACCAAGGATCCACCCATGACACTAAATAACTAGTCATGGCATTGAAGCATACAATTGACCATCTCACTCTCACCATGGCTAACCACCACAACATTGTAGATAAACATCAACACGTGATTTCTACTATCACTCAAAGTACATAATTCACTCTAAAACAAGATGATCCAATTAATGATGTAGTTGTCAATGAATGAAAATACATTATGCTCTCTTTGTAGAAACCTGGCCTATCTTATTTAAAAATGAAAATTCATGGCACTGCTTCCAAAAGGTACCATAAATATTACACTCATGATGTTAGAAATGATGGTAATGGTACCCTAAATATTATACTTTTTATATCCCTTGGAGCCAATTTGTGAAGATCCTTAATGATCATTTTGATCGTGACACTCACTACTTGGGAAGGTTGACCAAATTATTCTAGATGGACGTAGTTATGAATTGTTTTACAACCTTTGAATAGTCGACAATCTACATAAAGGACATCCTTGATTCTTTTTTTTGGGAATGTTTCATCAATGTTCTCAAGGAGGAAATTTGAGCAGATGTCATTATGCAGTGACCCTCCACTTTCTTGGAAAATTGTGATAGATATAGAGAAGATGAAACGGTGATCAACACCCAACCCAAAGTACCGTCATTTCCCACTCACAAGGTGTCTCCCATGGCTCCTACTTCCAACAATTCCACCACACCACCATTAAGAATCCAAAAGTTAACCTTCAATGCAACAGTCAAACGTCAACACCTTAGACTTTGTTATAACTACCAACATCGATATATCTTAAGCCTAGATCTTTCAATCATCGAGAGGGATCTGATTTCTTGAGGTGTAATTTTTTTATCTTAAATTTTTTACACGTAAAGAAAAAATGTACAACTCAATAAATTGGATCTCTTGTTGTGCGATAGATTGAGGTTTAAGATGGATCTATGTTGGTTTTTTTATGAGCCGAAAGGAACTATTTTAATTACTTTTTATTTTTCAGAACTTATTAGCCAACATGATTTTTGTTTAATTTTTTAAACTTTTAAACTTTATTTTTGGTAACTTGTACACCAACTTGAATTTATTAATTTTTTTTACTTTTTAATTTGTAATGTAACTTTATATAACATTATGTTGCAACATCTCCCCCCTACTAGGTTGTAGAGCACCTTGCTACTCTTAGTACAACGATGAAAAATATTTCCATGGGCATGGATGGAAAGAAAAAAAAAGTGGTTCCAATTATATGCATCACCACATGATCTCCTGGAGGATAGCACCATGGAGGGTACTTAATATTTTCTTGATCTCCCTAAGATTCACCTAGCCTTTCATGTCTCTTGCTTCAAAAAAGTGACGGGCCCAAATTTTAAAGTGCATATCAAGTTAACATAACTCAGAAGAATCCATTCGGCTCCAACCATGAGTAGTATTGGATTCCAGGGAATGCTAATTATGTAGTTGTACAATCAAAGAAATCTTGCTCCATTGGAAAAATATACTACCAGAAGATGACACATGGGAACTAGAAGGGATTATGCAACAATTTTCTAACCTTCATTCTTAAGGACAACGTTTCTTTTGAAGGGTGTGGGTATTCTAGTGTCCTATCCTAACCCTCTTACATTAATAGTTAGTCAAGGAATGTGCAACCATCTCTTTTGAATAAGGCCAAGAAGTTAGTAGTGAATAATTAATGTAAAAATGGTATCTATGTTAATTAAGGTTCACCACGAAGTTAGTACTAACATAATTATTTGACCATGTCAAGTAGTTAAAGTTTTTGGATAATTAAAGTATATTTAAAGAGCTAGAAGGTATGGATTGTTTTGTGAATAATTATTGTGTTGGATATTTGCTCGAGCGAAAGGTCACCCAACCTTAAGAGGCGTGTGAACATTGCTTCTAAACTTAATTCTCATAATACAAAATTTATTTATGCAACATTCTCTTGTTTATTTCCTTTGATAAGTTATTACGCACTATAATCTTGTGTTTTTGGCATTATTTGTCTTTGTATATCTTATTGTTACCCTAATTTACAAGGTTAAGCACTCCACAAACCTATATTTTCCAAATGCTACATTTTGTGTTGTAGCATCCAGTGGATTCATTGGCATTCATATATCATATATTACAGACAACGTAAGCTTGTTTCCACTTTTGTCACTAGCATGAATCTTACTACTTGGTTCCGAGGGGGTAACAAGAAAATTAACAACTAAAGAAACAAAGTGAGGAGAGTTTGTTTTCTTCTTGTTATTTAATTTGCAACAAAAGTACTAAGCGTGGAGATAAGCCACATCGATACTTGGTGTTGACAACCTTTTGCAAAAACAATGTTGAGGGCTTGAATGAGAAGATTTTACGATTTGGAATGATGATATTGTAGGTTTTTTGTTTCGGAAGGGTGAAAATTGTAGTAAAAACTAAAATTTTGGTATAAAAAACTAACAACATGATAGTTGCAATGTTTACTTATTTTCATACCATTCCATTAGATACACCACTTGTTTGGTTCAATGAGTGTAGTTTCCATTGTGGTTATGATAATTCTAGCATAGAGAGAGATTGAACCCAATTGTCATGTACTTGTTACCAACCTTATCGTAATACACATGGCAAGAACAATCATGGATGGGGTGGAGGATATCTATGTTGAGAATGAATCCCATAATGTGCAAGTGGTAGTAGGTTCAAGCAAGTTCTTAAACGAACTAGCAAGAAATAAATAACCCTATTATTATTTAAGCATCAAATAGCTAGATGGTAAGACCCACATAGACTCTTGGATAACTATAGTACTAAGATTATGGTGATGGCTTCCTTCAACAATAAGCCTGTATGGTTATCACATCTCCTGATGACTTTATCATGAGAATGGGCTTTACATGCCATTCATCCACGCTTAGTTATTACAAGGCCTAACTACTAATTAAAAGCATGATGATCAATAACAATTAAATATAAAAGAGACTATCTTAATCTTTTCTTTAGTGTTTTTCAAGACTTTATAAACATGGTAAGCACCAAAATACTAGATTAATCATCTAACATTATCTTAAAACACAAAATTTAGAAACTATTAAAAAATGAAAAAAAAAACTTATTAATAATAATAATAATCTATTTTTAAGGTCACCGCCAAGCGAGACACCAATTTGGTGTATGAGACCCCCTTGTTTGTGGGACAAGGGACCCCCCTCTGCNTCCTCAGAGGTGTACATACACTACCCCCCTCTGGATTTGAACCTGTGACCTCCTAAGAGGAAATGCATGCTCTTAACCATCAGGCCCACTCATGTTCGACATAAACTAAAATTTATAAACTATTAAAAAAATGAAAAAACACTCTAGTGCATGCTACTTATGTCAGTGTATCTTTGCCTCCATATGAAACCAAACGACATAAAAAAAATTTAATTAATTATTAAACATAAAACATTCCAATTAAAATGTAAATTTAAACTTACTAAAACCATGTATAAAAAAATAAATAACTTTAATTGATTAAAGTTTTTCAAACAATATTTAAATTAAAATAACATTAATAGGACGATATCTTAATTTCTATAATTCCTATTAATAAGACTTAGTTGGAATATAATTCCAACTTTGGCATCTATAATTCTTACTTTGGCATGTACTAAAAAACGACTCACATTATATTCTTATTCTTATGTTTCCTTCATATATAGAGATAATAACGGCTTTGCAAAGCATTATCTTAGGGCTTTTTAGACCAGACATCAATTATTTTCCTGGAGATCAGCTTTCTTATACATTCAAAACGGTTGAACCAAAAAGAAAAAAGAAAATTGGGCAACTCGTAGAATTGAATAAATAATCTAATTTGTGTAATTTTCCTTTGCAACTCTTTAATGTTAATTGTTTATTCCATCCAATTTTATTTTTTATCGAATAATCATAAATGTTTATTAAATTCAAATATCGAAGAATATTAATTGTTTATTCTTTATTTTATTCGATGATAACAAATGGTCATAAAGCAATTTGTTCTCTTACAATACGGATTAATATTGATTTGAGAAACTGAAAGTATATGCTCAATGGAAAGATGATTAAAGTTTGTGAATATATTTCCAAATTCCAAGTGAAAGTTAAGGGAATATAATGTTGATATTTTAAAGAATCGATGCACTTAGCTGCGGTATCTATTTGTCTATAGGTTTTGTGCAAACCGACTTTGTCTTCATTCCCTTATTTCTATCATTATAAAAAGTAGTTATTCATTACATTATTTTTATTTTCATTTATATTAAATATAAATAAATAAATTATTTATTTTATTTTTTCAATAATAAAAAGAAATCACCTGCATTATTTGTCAACTTCAAAAGAAAGAAGATGTTTTTAGTCTATGTTTTATTAGAGTTCAAGATATTGATGCTACACAAAATTTATATTTATTGATGTAATTATTGTATATCTTAAATATTGTTGAAAGTTCATAGATTCAATAAGGAAGGTTGTAGAGTCAATCATTTTTAATAATATTTATAGAAAACTTTAAGAAATTTGCGGTTGAATTTTTTAATTCAACAAGTTTCAAACCTCTTAAACAAGTTCATCCTTAGGATAAGGCAATCTCACTCTATTTTTGCACAAAGACGTGAAGTATAAATATTTAATTTTATTGTTTTATATTTTTTTAATTTATTTTATGTCGGTTTATCAATGGTTTTTAAGGTTAGTGTTTCTTTTTCTTAATTTTAATTAATAATGTGATTTGGTGGTTTAGATAAATGTTTTTTATAATGTATAACAATTAGTCAATTAATTGTGTAAAGAAAATAGTATAACATTATAAATTAGTATACCTTATAACACTAATTTTATAATATTAATTTTTTAACCATATAATAAATTGTTTTTATAATTAAGGTTATAAATAAAGTTAATAATTTATTATCTTAGCTTTTTTTCCTTTTTTATATCTAAATTTTTAGTGTGCTTCCTTTATTAAGTGTTTTATGAGTATAACCATATGTTATTAAATAAAGCCTTATGATATTCTAACATTATCTCATTAATTTATTATGTACTTAAAGTAATTTGATGTTTTAATTAAATTTTATAAAGTAATGTTATAATATATAATATTAATATTTATCTTTTTGTCAATCTTATTAATAAATTGATGTTATAATTAAAGTTTTTAATTTGAGTTATAATAAATACTATTAGCATTTATTCTTTTAATCTTTTTAATATTATAGTTTCTTTAGTGAGTAGGTTGAGAGTTATACATTAAGTGTTTTTTATTTTAATTTTTAGGTTTAATTATTTCTTTTTTAGTTTATGGATGATGGGTTTCCAAGCTTCTTTAAGTCTTAAGCCATCATCCTGGTTGAAGTTCCTACCACATTTTTCAATTTCTATGGCTTCACGAATTTTCCTTTTGTAATAATGAGGAACAACAGCAAAAACTTCTGAGTCTTCTAGGCATATGTGATGTTTGGTGGTGTGAGAGTGTTCTTCTATCGCTAAGTTTTTTATTCTATTGTTTCGTAAATTTGTACTATGTTCTTTTAACCTGGTTGCAATCGATCTTCAAGTCTCACCTATGTAGGCCTCACCACACGAGCATCGAGTTTTGTAAACACCTTTTTGGTTCTTAGAATCAATGGTGTTTTTGGCTTTGTCAAGCATGGTTCTTAAAGAGTTAGGAGGAGTGAATGACACCCTTATGTTTTTCTTTCTTAGAACATTGACAATTTTGTTTGTAGTGCCGTGGATATATGGAAGAGTGATTTTGGGAAGGGTTGTATCTTTTTCTTTATTTTTGGTTTTGTTGTTCTTTTTTATGTTTTTTGAAAAATAACTTGCTGCCATCAAGACCAAACTCGAAGCTTTGGATCAAAAAGTTCTCAGCCTCCATCCTCTGCATTCACCCATGAACAACCAACAACAACCTGGGTCTGCTGTAGGCACTGGGTCCTCTTCCTCTAGAAACTTTCATGGTCTGAAGCTTGATTTTCCTCGCTTCAATGGTGATGATCCAACTGGATGGATTTACAGGGCCAAGCAATATTTCAGTTTGCATAACACTCTTGATGTCAATAAAGTTTCACTTGCATCCTTTCATTTGGAACATGAATCCCTTCAATGGTTCTGTTGGTACATCAAGGCTCATGACGTGCCACAATGGACAAATTTCTACCAAATCCTTTTGCATTGATTTGGCCCTTGTGGTTTTGATGAATTCCTAAGAGCACTCACCAACCTTCACCAAAACGGAACTATTTGAAAGTATCAGACCGAATTTGAGAAATTGGACAATCACACAAAAGGATTGTCTGACGCATTCTATAGGAGTTGTTTTATCATTGGTCTGAAGGATACAATCTGATCTGAGGTTAACATGTTCTATCCCAACACAATGTTGGAAATCCTAGGGTTGGCTAAGTTGGCAGAGGACAAGATCAGGGCTTAGTAACGCCCCAAATCCTCTTTTGTTCTATTCATAAATATGGTTTCCCAAAGACATCCAATCCCTCCAACTCCTAGACCCACTCCTATTAAGAATTTGTCTAAAGTTGAGATGCAGGAACGTAGGGAAAAAGGACTTTGTTATAATTGTGATGGGAAATTCACCCTAGGACATCAATGTATAGAACAAAATCTCTATCTCTCAGATGTGGTTTCTCCGCCTGCACTTGAAATTTATGAAGTTTCTCCGGATCCAGTAGATAATCAGGTTGACATTCAACAGCCGCTTGTTGACCCTCATTCTCATGACGAACAACCAGAGATATCTCTCCATGCATTAGTCGGAGTCACCGCCCCATGAACTATGCAGATCAATGGTTTCTTCAAGAATATTCCTCTTACAATACTCATTGATTCTAGTAGCACCCATAACTTCATTGACCCTTAGATTGCCAAACAAGCTGATATTTTTTTCCATCCTTGCTCCATCTTTAAAGTCATGGTTACCAATGGGAGCACCTTACCTTGCAAAGGAAAGTGTCGTAATGTGTGTATCTCTATTGGAGATTGTAATTTGTGCTCTAACATGTTTTCCATGCCTCTAGGAGGATGTGATGTGATTTTGGGAGCTCAACGGTTACGCACACATGGAACCATCTTATGGGATTTTGCTGAATGGTGGATGCAATTTTCAGTCAATGGGAACAAACACACATTCAATGGCTTACAACCAAGTTCTCTCATCATCATCGATTCCCATCACATCGAAAATATCCTTAAGATGAATTCACATGGTGTCATCGCTCAAATCCATTTCATTCAGATGAAACCTTCAGTAGTCTCAACTACTCCCTTGGATCTTTCATTCCAATGCACCCTTCAGATGCGTGATTTTTCTAATCTCTTCACTCTTAAGAGTGATGCTTACGACAATGGACTTGGGGTTGTCCTCTTTCAAGATGAATATCCCATTGCATTCACCGAAAAATCCCTTTCTGGAAATAATTTATACACCTCTATGTATGAGAAGGAAATGATGACTATTTTGCACACAGTACAAAAGTGGTGGCCATCCCTCTTAGAGAATCCTTTCGGCATCAAGACTGATCACTAGAGTTTGAAATATTTCCTGGAACAATGGGTCTCATCCCCAACACAACAGAAATGGGTTAGAAAACTCAGGGATTATGACTATGAGATCACTTACAAGAAGGCTAAGGACAATCTTGTGGTGGATGGTCTTTTACACACATTTGATTCCCATGTTTCTTTTTCAGTTATTTATATGCCTATTCCAACGTGGTTACAATCTATTCAGCAAGGCTATGTCAATGAATCCTCATTATTTGAAATCATCCAACAATTGGACAGTAACCCTTCTATGGTACCATATTCATCTTGGGATGGATTTTCTCAGAGATACATGGGTTGTCTAGTGCTTCCCCAGAGCATAGACCTTAAACATGCGGCCTTTTATGAATTCCATGCTTCTCCATCAGTAGGGCACTCTAGGTTCATTAAAACATATGATTTGGCACGACATAACTTATTTTGGAAGGATTTGCAATGAGAAATTCAACATATGGTTTTCTAATGTGCTCCTTGTCAGCACCCCAAGGGTGAAACTGTGACTCCTTTCTAGATTGCTCGAACCTTTTCCCACCCATACAAGGATTTGGACATATATTTTGATAAATTTCATTCAAGAGCTCCCTAAATATGGCAAGAAGACCGTAGTCTTGGTTGTGGTGGATCGACTCTCCAAATATTGTCATCTTTTTGCTCTCAACCATCCATATACCACCTCTTCAATTGCATAAATTTTCATGGACCAGATATTCCTTCTTCATGGAATCCCTTCTTCCATTGTCTTGGACCGCAACACAACTTTCACAAGTCATTTTCGCCTCAGTGATACCAAATTGCATATGAGTTCAGTTTATCACCCACCAATCGATGGTCCGACTGTAGTCATCAACAAATATATGGAAACTTATCTTCATTGTTTCACCTCTGAAGAACAACATCAGTGGGAAAAGTGGCTCCCTCTCACTAAATGGTGGCACAATAATTCCTACCATACTGCATATAAAATGACTCCATATGAAGTAGTTTATGGTAATGCACCTCCAGTACTCCTTCCATCAACCCCCAACAACTCACCAGTTCAGGCAGTTGACATGGTTCTTCGAAACCAACATCAGATTCTTCACCTCTTGCAGGACAATATTCACATGGAAAGAACCCGCATGAAACAAGAGGCTGATCAACACAATTTTGAGCACACTTTTCAAGTTGGTGATATGGTTTTTATTCATATGCAACCTTATAAGCAATCCTCCTTGAAATACAAAGGGAATCAAACGCTCCTAGCCCATATACAGTTCTTCAAAAGATTGGGTATGTTTCTTATAAATTGGCACTTCCTCCTTCTCACATTCAGCAAGTGATTGGCACCAACATCAGCACACAAATTGTTTTACCAGAATGGGATAATTAAGGATCTATCATTTCAGAGTCGGAGGCCATCCTCAATAAGCGCACTTGTTAGCTTCTCTCTTGTTCCATCGTAGAGGTCTTCAATTCAGTGGCACAACATGCAAGCAGAGGATGCTACATGGGAGGCACTCCTTTAGATTCGGCAATAGTTTCCACATCTTACGCTTTGAGAACAAAGCTTTTCTAAGAGGGAGGGGATGTTCAGAACCCGTGTCAACCCTCCTATTTATTTTGTTAGTATATTTTATTGGACGCATATGCTTTGTAAGTCATCTCGTTAGTATGTTATATTATCCCACATTCATGGGGATTAATAGTTGATGTTAAGTCATCTAGTTAGTATGTTGTATTATCCCACATTCATGGGGATTAATAGTTGTTTAGATTAGACTTAGTATATAACTAACTGTTGAGGCCAATGAAATCATCGAAGAGTTATTTTGTATTGAGCTTTCTCAAAGGAGGTTTCCCCCTCGAAGTGGCCTGCGATTAATAAAATCCCTTCTGTGATCCATAATTTATGCTATATCGTGCATTCTCATTGTTTATTGTAGGAGGTTCTCCACAATAAGGAAATTAGAGTTGTTGAGTTATACTTGATTTGATACATAGTGATGTGGCTGGACCAATGCCCTTAACATCCATTAATGGTTGCAAGTACTTCCTCACCTTTATTGATGATTGGTCTAGGTACTGTTGGATCTACTTTATGAAACAAAAATTAGAAGTTTTTTGATATTTTAAAAGTTTTAAAGCTATGGTTGAGAATTGTTTCAGTAAAAATATCAATTCCATAAGATCTGATAAAGGAGGAGATTACATCAAAAGAGATTTTGAGTGTTATTGTGAATCAGAGGGGATTCGACTGGAACACTCAGTTCCATACACACCACAACAAATTGGTGTGCTTGAGAGGAAGAACAAATCACTAAAGGAGATGGAAACATTTCTTCTCCATGCCAAGAATATCCCTCCTTATCTTTGGGTAGAAGCTGTAAAATGTGCTTCATATTTGAAGAACAGAGTGCCTCATAAATCAATGGTTGTGGCCACTCCATTCGAAGCGCTGTATGGGCATAAGCCCAATGTCTCTCATTTGAGAGTTTTTGGTTCCAAATCTTGGTATAGAATACCCATTGACAAGAGGAAATCATTCCAATACTAAAGTAGCGAATGCATTTTAATGGGATATGCAGAAGATGCAAAAGAATACAAGTTGATGGAGGTTGCAACTAGGAAATGCTTCATTGAGTGGAGTGTTCAATTTGAAGAAGATCAGTTGTTTGATACACCACCATTCGAAGCATAAGAAGGTATAACCACTCTTCCACTACCTTTTGATGATGATGATTTTCTATATGTTACAAATTCTTTTGAAGAGGATCAAGTCCAGCATTGTAACACCCTGGTTTTGACCCCAAGGGGGACGGGAATGTGTGCCCTGGTTTCGACCCCATGGTATTGAATTGCACATGATGTAAATATTTTTATTTGATCATGGTGTGGAACTCAAGGCAAATTCCCCACCATTGATTTAGTGTTTTATGTATCATCGATTAAAATCGATGCCGATGGTTTATGTGCTAGCTAGGCACAATATATTTGGAGACATCATGTAAAAATGAAAATTAATAAAAATACCACAACTATCTATATGATGCAATGTGAAAGAGATAGGGGCATGATTTCACAAGGAATAGGGAGGGGGAAATATTCAAACCCTTGAGCCTATGGGGAAAATCCAAATGTCAAAGGGAAAACCCATAAAGCTGTCAACTACACATTCTGTATTTTTGTACCAATAATTAATTTATGCCAGAAATTGGTTGAGGAAGTTATTTCCTTGGGATGGGAAAGGTATGTAGGTCAAATTCGAATTGGGAATACCACCCATTTTGGGAAAACGTGTTTTGGATTATTGGGCAAGTAAGAGCCCAAAAATTCACTCCTCACCCACTCTCTCATTCACGTTTGGCTCCCTCCTGTAGCAGGAAGGTGGCCGAGCTCTCTCCTTCATGATTTTTTGGTCATTTTCTTTACTTCTCTATGCCCATAATCCATTTTTTTATTGCTAGGCAAATGGGCAAAAGAGAACCATGATTTTGGGATTTATGGCAGTTGTTTTCTCCCTTGGAATTCCCATAGGTGTTTTCTTAATTCAAATTCACGAATTGGGGGTTTGAAGATGCCTTTTTTTCCCATGTGAATCCATAGATGTCTCTGAAATAAAATTTTCTATCAGAGGGTTGTTTTCCCCTTGTTTCCATTTTCGTTTTGGCTTCCCAAGACATTTTTTTCTATACCTAGGAATTGTATTTTGTTGTGAAGTGCATCCTTTTGTTGACTTGGCTGAGTAAGTCCAAGGAACTTATCTGGTAATTGTATAACTGTGTTTTGATGTGAGGTTTGGCTTGGTTGGGTAAGTCCAAGGAACCCATATGTTATTGGGTTTATTCCTTAGTAGCCTATGAAACCCAATTGTTTATTGGTTGGGTTGTACAATCTGTAAAACCCAACTTTGTGTTGGCTTGACTGTGTGTGTATGGTATTAATGTGTGTAAGCTTGTTGTTCCCTAGTTCCTTGTGGAAATCATGCCCATCTCGGGGGTGGCAGTAGTGTTGAGGGATTGATGAGCACACTAGCCTATGGTTGGGTGGAATGTTGCAGCGACATAGCTAGTTGCGAGGAAGCTTCTTCTCAAGATAAGTATTTTGTTGTATATTTAATCTCTGTAACTGTATTTGCTTGTTTTATGAATTATGAACATGTTGAATGCTTGAGTGAATGATGTTGCTTCCGCTGTGTGTTGACATGTATTATGCATCTATGTATGTATTTTATGTTCAATGCTTTTTATATTATGTTCATGGGGCTAGATTTCCCATTCTTATAGTAGCAGTAGCGTAGTCACATCTTCTCCCTTGATGGGATGAGGGGAGGGGACATGACAGTGTGGTATCAGAGCCATGTTACAGAATTGGGCCTCAATGGGCCAAGATGAATAGTTGAGTAGTTGACAGAGGTTGGATTACCCTCTATTGAGCATTGGCCAATAGAAAAATTTACAGAAATTTTTCTAAGTGTTGGAATATTTTCCATGTTGGCTGGGGTGGCAGAGTTATGACGATAACATGTCCACTAAACTGTATGAGTTGCAATGATATGTATCAATGTGAAAAGACAAGCTTCATCGATGTTAGAAGAAAGGAAGAAATTTTTTTGAAATTTTTCTTAGTATGATTGTGTCGTTTGAGTCACTCGAGTTGAGCCAACAAAGTTTACAGTGACTGTGTCGGCACAAAAAGCTAAGTTGAGCCAATACATTTCGACTGGGTTGGCTAAGTTTAGTTGACAATATTGCAGTGATTGTGTCATCATGAAAGGCTAAGATGAGTCAATGAGAAAGGGAAAGAAAGGAAATTTTTTCTAAGTGTTCGATGTTGCAGTGTCGGCTGAGTTTTCCAAGTTTCGTCGATACATGTCAGTTGATTTGGTTGAGTTGTGATGATGTGTGTTGGGAAAACTCAACGATTTTTGCTGATACATCCTACAAAGGGTTGATGAGATCGCCTGTTAGAAGAAACTTATAAATTTACCGAGGAAGGAAGAAAGAAAAATTTCCAAAAGTTTTCAAAGTATGGACATGTCAGCAAAACTTGGGAAGTTTTGTCAATGCATCTCGGATGAACTTAGTGAGTTTCGCCGATAAATAAAGAAAGAAGAAAAAAATTCAAACAAATTTCTAAGTGTCGAAATTTCCCCTTCCAGCAAGAAATGATGACTTTTGCCGATACGTGTCGGGTGAAATCAATAAGTTTTGTCAACACGTCGGAAAGTTTGGCATGTTTTGCTGATCGAAAGAAAAGGATGAGTTTTTCCATTATGTCAAGAGAAAAACCATAGTTTTGCTGACATGTTAGGAGCCAAATTGGAGTTTTGGAGATCGGATAAAAGGGGAGAGTTTTGTCGATACATGTCAGGAAAACTTGACAAGTTTTGTCTTCGGAAGGAAAACCTGAGTTTCATTGATCGGGTGGAAAAACTAAGTTCGCCAAAATAGAGAATTTCAGCAATTTTTCAGTGGTAATTAGAGGTGATAGAAAGATGAAAATTGAAAGTGAAATTTTGTGCTAGATTGCACGAAAATGAAAGATTTACCCCTTGACCTCCATTGTCCCCCTAAGACAATCCTTGTTGTGAAAGAAAAGTATATGTTTTGACAAGCTGTCAACATATGATTTTTCCAAATGCAGGAAAGTAAATTATAAATTCCTGAGAATGTTATGTAGCTAAAAAAGGTGCTCCTGAACACATTTTACAGAGTTGCAAAGAGGAAAATAAAAGGATGATAAAGGCTCTCGAAGAGAAAAACCAATTGACTACATTCATGCTATAGAGTTTGGAAGACCTTCAAAAGCAGATAAACTATGGGCATCAGTTAACAGAGATAGAAGGGAGTAGGAGAAATTCCCACAAGAAATATGTGAAGCTTGAACCAAGGAAGAAATGCTTTAAGCCTTCTCATCTCCTGGAGCAGCAAAGGAAACCATCACAAGCTATGATTGAGCCAACCAGAGTGACGAGGGAAAATACAAAGAAACCACTCAAATGCTAGAGATGTGGACGACCCCATTTGCGTAGGATTTGTCCACTTGAGAATGGGAATGAAGGTCAAGTCCACAGCACCCAAGAAGCTAAAAATATGGGTCAAGAAGCAAGGACCATTCCTAAAATTTGTGCAGTGTTGGAAGACCACCAAGAAGTTCATAACTCAAATGTGGTGGAAGTTGAGGGTGATATTGCTGAGCAGATTGTTTATGTTTTGATTACCCTGGATCCACTCATAGCTATATCACCACTGGACTTGTTGAGATGTGCACTTTGAATAAGTCAAAGCATAGAAGATCATGGTTAGTCCAACCAACCATTGGAACAAAGAATAAGGTTAATGAGGTGGTAAATAAATGTCCATTGGTCATGGATGGGTTAGGCACTTGTGCAAATATGAATGTTCTTCCACTTGGATCCTATGATGTCCTCATTGGAATGGATTGGTTGGAAAAACATAGATCAAATATTGATTATTACAACAAGACTTTTGAGTGCTTGGATGAAGAAGGAAACCTAAAAGTTGCGAAAGATATTGCAAAAGTGAGCTCGAGTAGGAAGATTTCAACAATGCAACTGAAGAAGTAATGTGGGAAAAGTTGCAGAATGTATGCAGCTCTTGTTTTGGAGGAAACAGATAATGAAACCCCTAGGTTGGAGGAATTTCATGTGTTGTAGGAATTCAGGGATGTTTTTCCTAATGAAGTTCAAGGGATTCCTCCAAAGAGAGACATTGATTTCACAATTGAACTTATTCCAAGAGCAGCACCAATGTCCAAGACACACTACAGGATGAGTACACCAGACTTGCTAGTGCTGAAGATGCAGCTACAAGAATTGTTGGATAAGATGTACATCAGGCCAAGTGCATCCCCTTGGGGAGCACCTTTTCTAATTGTGAAAAAGAAAGATGATACACTCTGGTTGTGTATTGGTTACAAATAATTGAACAAATTTCCTGAGAAGAACAAGTATCCTTCACCTAGGATTGATGACCTCTTTGATCAAATGAGAGGAGAAAAGGTATTTTCCAAGATTGACTTGGGGTTTGGTTACCATCAGGTAAGAATCAAGGATGAAGATGTTCATAAGACAACCTTCAGAACAAGGTATGGACCTTATGAGTTTGTAGTGGTACCATTTGGTTTCACAAATGCACCAGCTATACTTGTGTGCCTCATGAATAGTGCTTTTAGTAAGTAAATGGATAGGTTTGTTCTTATTCTCCTTGATGGCATTCTTATTTATTCTAAGAACGAGGAAGAACATGTGGAACATTTGAGGCTGAATTTGAAATTGCTCAGGAAGCATAAGTTGTATGAAAGGTTGAGAAAATGTGACTTCTATAAAGATAGAATTCATTATTTGGGTCACAGTATCTCAGATGAAGGATTATATGTGGACCCTGAAAATACTAAGGCCATTATGAGTTGGCCTGCTCCAAGAGAGGTGACCAATGTAACATATTTTATGGGACTTGCAAGATATTGCAGGAGGTTCACTGAAGGATATTCATCAAGTAAAGTTGAGTATATGTATAGGCTGAGGAGGCCTGCATGTGAACTTGTAGTTCCATGACAAGATGACCCTCGTGGGTGTGTACAGTCATTACAGGACTTCCTGGAGACTGTAGGTAGAATGACCTAAACAAGGAAGTATGGTTGTACCTAGTGAAACCAAGGAAAATATCTTCCATGTGCTATGAGAAGGATCTCATGACTAAAATCTAACCTCTGAACGTGATAGATCTTTAAATTTCAAATTTCAATTTTTTGTTGTTGATTGCTATCGACTATTTGGCTGATCTAAAATGGTGTCAAGATGACATGTTGTATGTGAAAGTACAGGTTTTGGGAAGCATGTGTAAGTAGGGGATAAGTGCTCCTACTTGCAAAAGCGAAACAATATGAGGATGGCCTCATGGTTGCAAAAAAAATATGATTTTCTGCAGGAAGTAGAAATGTGAGCTCATATTTTTATTTGATTATCAATGTTATTGATCATTTAAAATTTGGGAAGTCATTTATGAATGAAATAGATTTGAAAATCTATGATTAAATTTTTTATGATGACATCTAATGTGAACTGCATACTTGTATGTAACGCAGGTGAGATAATGAAAGTACGCCTTTGAAGTACATAGCTTCTCGAGAAGGATGTGTTTAGGATACATAACTTCTCGGAAGGATGTACTTGGGGTACATGGCTCCTCAAAAGGATGTACTTGGGTGAGATGATGAAAATATGTACTTGGGGTACATAGATCCTCGAAAGGATGTACTTGGGGTACATAGATTCTCGGAGGGATGTGTTTGGAATAGGTTTGAAAACCTATGATTGAAATTTTTTATGATGACATCTCGTATGAACTACATGTTTGTATGTAACGCAGGTGAGATGATGAAAATATATACTTAGGGTACAAAGCTCCTCGGAAGGATGTACTTGGGGTACATAGCTTTTCAGAGGGACGTCTTTCGAATAGGTTTGAAAACCTATGATTGAAATTTTATGATGACATCTAATCTGAACTACATGCCTGTATGTAACGCAGGTGAGACGATGAAAATATGTACTTGGGGTACATGGATCCTATTGAAAGGAAGTTCCTGAGCATTGGTGAGCACTCGAAGGAGGTGCTAGGCCCTTAATCTAGAGCTTCCATTGAGCACCCAAGGAGGTGTTAGGATCTGAAGTGGGGCTGGCTAGATCTCGATTGAGAGATGCTATATAGATAAGTATTTGATTTACTTAGAAATTTTTTGTTGATTTCTGTAAATACACATAAGCATATGATGCAACCGTGATTTTGGAAAATCTTGTTAAAGGTTGCATATTATAGGAATGAATTTGACAAGTGAGTTGATTCGCTTTGTTTTCTGGAAAGGAAGTTCCTGAGCATTGGTGAGAACTCAGAGGATGTGCTAGGCCCTTAAGCTAGAGCTGTCATTGAGCACCCAAGGGGGTGTTAGGATTTGAAGTAGGGATGACCAGATATTGTTTTGCTATACAGATAAGTATTTGGTCTACTTATCAACCTTTTTTTGTTGTTGATTTTCTGTAAATACACATGAGCATATCATGCACCCATGGTTTTGAAAATCTTGTTATAGATTCCATCCTATAGGAATGAATATGACTAGTGAGTTAACTCATTGTGGTGTTCGGAAAGGAAGCACCTGAGCTTGGTGAGAACCTAGAGGAGGTGTTAGGCTCAAGAACGAAGCTGTAATACCTCGGTTGAGAAGTATTTCCAGGTGATCTGAGGCTTGCAGAAACTTGTCTACCTTTTAATGCACACCCAATTGTGGGGTGGGGTAGGGTTGTGAGTGCCATGGTTGTATAAATCCAAGTCAGATACCTGTGGAACCAAAAGAATATGCTTATGCAAATAAGTATTTGAATTACTTGTTGAATTTATGTCGATTTATATGTGCATGTGATTCATCTATGATTTTGGAAAATCTTGTGAATACTGACATGAGGATCGACTCATTGCTTGGGGCTTGAGCATAGGTATTGTTGGTTGCCAAAGACATTGGAAATGTTACAAGCTAATGAGAAGGATTCTCCAAGACCTAGAAAAAAGATCATGTGGTGTGTACTGATGCATCCAATTAATTACTTGGAGGAGTCCGTATGCAATACAACCAGGTAGTGGAGCCAAGAAGGAGTTTTGGATTGTGTCATTGGATAGGTAAAGGTGCAGAGGAAGCACCACGGTCTTGATATAGATACATGGGAGTTGTAGGATGCCATGCAATTGGAACATCCATTATTTGTTTAATTTTGCAGAGTATTGAGGTAGTATGAGTGTATCATTTTTATTCAGTTTTGATGAGCACTGAGGACAGTGTTGTTGAAGGGGGAGGGGAATGTGTGCCCTGGTTTCGACCCCATGGTATTGAATTGCACATTATGTAAATATTTTTATTTGACTATGGTGTGGAGCTCAAGGCAAAGTCAACACCATCAATTTAGCATTTTATGTATCGGTGATTAAAATCTATGCCGATGATTTATGTGCTAGCCAGGAACAATATTATTGGAAATATCATGTAAAAGTGAAATTAATAAAAAATACCGCAACTAGATATGTGATGCAACATGAATGCGATGGGGGCATGATTTCACAAGGAATAGGGAGGGGGGAATATTCAAACCCTTGATCCAATGGGGAAAAGCCAAATGTCAAAGGGAAAACCCATAAAGCTATCAACTACCCATTTTGTATTTTTGTGCCAATCATTTATTTCTTCCGGAAATTGGTTGAGGAAGTTATTTCCTTGGGATGGGAAAGGTATGGAGGTCAAATTCAAATTAGGAAGACCACCCATTTTGGAAAAAAATGTGTTTTGGCTTATTGGGCAAGTAAGAGCCCAAAAATTCACTCCTCACCCATTCTCTCATTCACGTTTGGCTCCCAAATGCAACAGGAAGGTGGATGATCTCTCTCCTTCATGATTTTCCTATTGTTTTCTTACTTCTCCATGCCCAGAATCCATTTTTGTATTGTTGAGAAAATGGAAAAGTTAGAACCACAATTTTGGGGTTTATGGAAGTTGTTTTTCCCCAAGAATTTCCATAGGCATTTTCTGAATTCGGATCCATGAATTGGGGGTTTAAAGAGGTCTTGTTTTCCCATGTGAAGCCATAGATGTCTTTGAAATCGAATTTGTTATCAGAGGGTTGTTTTCCCCTTGTTTCCATTTTCGTTTTGGCTTCCTGGTATGTTTTTGTCCATACCCAGCAATTGCATTTTGCTGTGAAGTGCATCCTTGTGTTGAATTGGCTGAGTAAGTCCAAGGAATCCATCTATTAATTGGATGACTGTGTTTCAATGTGAGAGTTGGCTTGGTTGAGTAAGTCCAAGGAACCCATATTTTATTGGCTTATTGCCTTAGTAGCCCGTGAAACCTAATTTTTTATTGGTTGGGATGGACAGTCTGTAAAACCCAACTGTGTGTTGGCTTGACTATGTATGTATGGTCTTGCTATGTCTAGTCCTCTTCTTCCCTAGTTCCTTGTGGAAATCATTCCCGGATCAGGGGTGGTAGTGGTGTTGAATATTGATGAGAACACTGGCCTATGGTTGGGTGGAATGTTGCAGCGACATAGCTAGCTGCAGGGAAGCTTCTTCTCAAGAGAAGTATTTTCTTGTGTATTTAATCTCTACAACTGTATTTTCTTGTTTTATGAATTATAAACATGTTGAATTATTGAATTAATGATGTTTATTTCGATGTGTATTTACATGTATTATGCATCTGTGTATGTATTGTATGTTCAATGCATTTTATATTATGTTCATGGGGATAGATTTCTCGTTCTAATAGTAGAAGCATCATAGTTGCATCTTCTCCCTTAGTGGGATGATGGGAGGGGATGTGAAAAGCATGATATTGTTATTGAGGATGGATCTCATGAGATTCTAGATCCATATCCAACACTGATTCCAAATGAAATGCCTAAGCCTAGATGGGCTCAAAATCTCATTGATGCAGCTGGGGATGGTGCCGAGAATCTAGAAGACAGAAGGAGAACTAGGTCCCAGTATCAAAATGAGCATGTGGCTCTTTCCCTCACATATTCACTCCCTACATAGTGGTGCAACAAAGTTCTAGGAAAGTGCTACATGATGATAACGAATGATCAACCACTTGGCCCACAGAAGAGGGAAATTAATCATTCTCCACCTCTTCCATCTAGAAGAAACACACATACTGATCAGTTTAGAAGGACATTGAGAGGTTCACATTCATAGCTTTAGGATATTGCTTCACAGAAGAACCATACTGTTGCATAGATGTGTGAATATGCAGCAGAGTTTCTGACAAGTTATTTTTCTAAGGAGGAAGCTTCTTTCTTCTAAATATGGCTTGTATTTTCCTGTTTCCTACTTATTTTAAGGGGGGTGGTTCCCATGAGGTTTCCTCTATTTCCTTGGCTTATTAAGAAACATTTTTATCTTGTATATTGTATATGGGTGGTGTTTCCAGGGGCCGCAGTTTTCCAAGTTAGGATTCAGATGGGCTGTTAAGATTTATAATCCTCCCTTGTCCAAACTTTCTATTAGATTATATTTTCCTAACTTAGGTGTTATTTAGTTATTATTGGGTCCACTTGGCCTAATGGGGACACATGTACCAATAAATAGAGTGTGGGGAACACCGATAGAGGATAGTTGAGATTGAATCCACTTGCATGCATTAGTTTAGGTTCCTCTTAGACCAATCCCTACATTTTAGGAGCAATTGGGAGTGTCAGCATTTGGTAACTAGTTAAGATTAGTTATGCTTTAGTTACACTCAATTAGTTGTCCTCCAGTTTTGTTAGCCCCATTCTTGAATGGATGCATGTGGTTTGGTGCCTATTCTCACCTACCACCTCAGGTAGACTAGTTTAACTGATTATTATTGATTGAGAGACTGAATTAGACAACTAGAGCTTAGCTACTCAGCTCCGATAGTGATTTAGAAATATTTAGTTATCCATGCAATCAGATACAGTTAGATTTAGTTGGTGGATTCAAACTCACCCCTAATGATTTGAATTCCTCCTTATGTAACACCATTTTAACATTGGATTATGTAATGAAGATGATACTGTAATTAACTGAGCAATAATTGTCTATTTCCTATGAGATTTGATTTGTTCAATGTGTATTTTTAATTCTTCTTCACTACATAATAGTCTAGAATCTGATTTCACTCATTTCCTGATGATCTAATGGCACAATAATTATAATAGTTTTAAGTTTGTTAGAGGGATTTGTGACTTTTAGAGTCCCTATTTGTGGTTTTCGCTGAGTATAATTGTTGCTATCCTAATGAGATCTTCTCATTGGTAACAAGGATTTGTTACCATATGTATCTAACCTAATCCCATTGAACATTAACCTTCTCTCTATCAAAATATGACTTGTGACAACTTGTCCTTACAGTGACAAGAGCTAGCACAATATGTCTGAGTATAAGGTAGATCCAAACCAGATCTATATAGAATTACTATTATTCTTTAATTATTGTTCATTAGTTAAACATGATGGAATTTTGTTATAGTTTATGTTCTGTACAATGGAATTGATAACTCATCTCAAGGACCAACATTAACGTAGTGACCAATGGAGTTTTAAAAGTTGAAAGAGATGAAATTTATGTTTGAACTTATTACAACATTACTTTTCTAGATCTAGCATTGTTATTTGCTTTTTCTTACACAACGATGATAAAAATATATGTGACAATATACCTTGAGATAGAAAAAATATCAAAGTCATTGGTCTTGTTGTTCCTATGGGTAAAATGGGTTGCTTCTCCACTTTTATGGTACACCTTGGTCTTGTGGGTATGGGGGTTTCCTTACCATATTGTTCTAAACCCTTTGGTTTACTTATGGTCCTTCATCTTCTACTTGGTCCTAGAGCCATTTTTGTGTGTGGTGCCTTGACCATATTTGGTATGATGACTTAAACTTATTACTTTTATTTTTTTATTGTTATGTGACCACATGACCTATGGTACACTGATCTAAGTGCACTCAACTTTATTTTATGTTTTACTATGGTACCTGTTCTAGGGATGCTAGACTTGTGTTGTGAAATGTGAACCATAGTCTCCAACCTATGAGCTCCAACCGTGAAATGTGAACCTAATCCATCAACACTCTAAATCTCTCTCTCTCTCTCTGTGAAGTTATGTATTTTGACAACTTGTTCTTAAACTTCATTGTAATTTTGTTAATGCTTATGTTTTGTACATTGGAATTTATAACTCATCTCAAGGACCAACTTTAACGTAGTGACCAGTGGAGTATTAAAGTTGAAAGAGATGAAAATGCTTTAGCCTGTTGTTTACTTTCTGGGACGTTATTTTTCTTTTGGGTTAGGGGAATGCAAATGTGAGAGAGTAAACCAACAATGTGTTATATTTTTATCATTTAAGCTAGCATTAACTTAGGATCTTTAACTGAGTGAATAACAAGCACAACAATCAAACACATAAGACAATGAGCACAAATATTTTCCTCTGGGAAACCATAAAGGATAAAACCCCACAACTTCCTCAGAGATAGAATCAACACCAATAGAAAATCCCCAAAAACAGTAAGATGATATCCCAACAGCAGTAGCCTCTTTCTCTCTAGCCCCAACAAGTTCTTCTTCCTCAGCTATGTGCTACAACTGATTGTGAGTGAGAGTGTGTTAAATAGAGAGGCTCACTCTCTATTTATAGTAATTCTTGACTTAACAATGACTCACTAGGGCCGAATTCTCTAGTAGAGTCTAATAACCATAGGGCCCTGGATCTGCAAGGACTTTAACCCTTGAACAATAGGAGGGTTACCTACAATGACTTGACATGACTTGTTTACATTATTGAATCTCCTGATAGGAACATCGGGGCATGACATGATCCAAATACATTATAGAAAATTCCCAGAATAAACATCAAGGTACAAGACATAAGATATACAAGTGAATACATTCTGGGGTCACAAATACATCAACACTCCCTCTTAACTAGGAAGGTATTCTTTTGACACAATTTTCAGCATTGGTCTTCTTCTCTGTATCGACTGGATCATCTTGTCATATTCATCTTCAAGTCTTCTTCATATTCAAGTCATCTTCATCTTCAAGTATTCTTCATCTTCAAGTCTTCTTCCTCACTGGATCTGGGTCATCACTCGATCTGGATCACCACTGTTGGATCATCACTGCAAGATCATCATCACTATATCATCGTCAAATTTGGATCATCACTTGATCTAGATCATCATCAACTCTGGATCATCATCACATATGGATCATCACTTGATCTGGATCATCATCAGGTCTGGATCATCATCATTGGTGCTATCTCAAAATGGTGCTATCTCTCGATTCTTCTTGTCACAGGAAGTTCTATAGAGCTAGCCCTTTTTCATGTTGGTTGTAGGCCTACCCTTCATGTAGGTCTTCAACGTTTATATCTGATCGTAAGTCAGAATGGCCTGCCCAGCTCTTACATCTAACCTCATCCTGTCAGAAAGGCATGCCCAGCACTCACATTTGACCTCATCTTGTCAGAAAGGCCCAGCACTCACATCTGACCTCATCTTGTCAGAAAGGCCTAGCACTCACATCTAACCATGTGTAAACACATCTTGCCAGAATGGCTCAACACTTATATCCAACCATGTGCAAACACACCGCATTGGAAGGTCTCTACACTTACATCTGACCATGTTCAAAAACACCACATCGGAAGGGCTCTGCACTTACATCCGACCATGTTCGAAAACACTGCATCGGAAGGGATCTGCACTTACATATGACAATGTTCGAAAACACCACATAGGAAGGGCTCTGCACTTACATCTGACTATGTTCAAAAACACCACATCGGAAGGGCTCTCAGTCCCAGACTGAGGATTCTTGGTAACTGACCAGGTGCCTCCATTCTCCCAGAGAATGGAAACAACCCTTATATCTGATCAAGTGGGAACACATCCCTCAATCACATCAGAATGGACTTGCACTTATATATGATCATGTGAGACTACATCCCTCAGTCATATCAGAATGGCCCTCAGTCCCAAACTGAGTATTCTTGGTAATTGACCAGGTTCCTCCATTCCAAGAATGGCATTCAGCACTTATATCTGATCATGTAGGAACCAATCCTATAGTCACAGTAGGATGGATCAGTACTCACTTTTGACATGGAAGGAACCAAATCCTCTCATCATGATAGAATGGCTCAGCCCTTACATCTGACCATGGAAGGAACCTAATCCTCTCACCATGTCAGAATGGCTCTAGGTCTCATCATTTCCCCTTGGAGGGAACCTTGATCTGGAGAACACCAAGCTTCTCCCTGAAGTACTCAAACTTCACTCTGGTCAATGGCTTCATTAACACATCAGCTATTTTTTCGTCCATCACAACATACTAAAGCTTCACCGCTCCTCTTTGCACCATATCCTTGATATAGTGATACTTGATCTCGATATGCTTTGACTTGTCATGGAACACTGGGTTCTCTAACAACTTCACACAACTCTGGTTGTCGCAATATATACAAGTAGAATCCAATTGTATCTATCAAATAAATAAGGCAGTAGCTTTCTCAACCACACTACCTCGCAACTAGCTGAACAAGCTGTGAAATACTCTACTTCAGTTGTACTTAGTGCCACATAGGACTGCTTCCTGCTAAACCAAGATATCACACTTGATCCCATACTAAAGTAGTATCTTGAAGTCCTCTGCCTATTGATGGAACTGCCTGCCCAATCTGAATTAGCATAACCCTCTAGGTTAAACTTCTAATTTTCCTCATACTTGAGCCCATAATCAACTGTACCCTTCAGGTATCTTAGAATATTCATTGCAACAATTAAGTGAACATTTCTTGGATCTATCAGGAACTGGATTAAGTTGTTCACAACAAAGAAAATATTTGGTCTCATTTTCGTCAGGTATATCAAGGACCCAATCATCTGACAATACATTGTAGCATCAACCACTTCTAATGAAGCATCACTCAATAGCTTCAGGTTTGATGCCATAGGTGTGGTTATGGCCTTGCAATCCATCATCCCAAACCTCTTCACAATATCTACTACATACTTCCCTTGTCAGAGGAAGATTCCATCCGTATTCTGCCACACCTATATGCCTAGAAAATAATGCATCATACCCAAGTCTTTCATTTCAAACTTGGTAGCAAGCTTCCTCTTTGTATCAGCAATCAACCCATCCATACCTGTTACGAACATATCATCTACATATAGTAGGAGTATCAATGGGTTACCATCTTCAACCTTGTAGTAAAGGTTAGAATCGGCTTTACTCTTGGTAAAGCCCAAATTGGATAGAAAGCCATCAATTTTGTCGTACCATGTCCTAGGTGCTTGTTTCAAACCGTACAGGGATTTCTTCAATATACACACATGAGACTCCCCGTCATGTGTCTCAAAATAGAGTGGCTGCTCCACATACACTTCCTCTTCTACTGCACCATTCAAGAAAGAAATCTTGACATCCATCTGGTGTATCTTCCATTTCATCACTACAACCAAAGCAAGTACTGATCTGATGGAAGTGTATCTGGCTATAGGTACAATATTTTCTTCATAATATATACCTTCTTTATGGGAGAAACCACGAGCCATGAATCTTGCTTTATATTTCTCTATGCTTCCATCTGCAGCATGCTTGATCTTGTAGATCCATTTGGAAGTTACAATGGACTTCCATTCTGGTCTTGGGACAACATTCCAAACATCATTCTTCATGAGCGATTGATACTCTTCAATCATAGCATCCTTCCATTCTTTCCTTTCTACCTCTTCTTCATAGTTGGAAGGTTCTTTATCAATGATGTCACATAGGAAGGCTACATAACTGGAGCAGGATGTAGTTCTCTTCCTTCCTCTGTGTGTTTCTTCTGAAGCTCCATATCTTTCTGCACCTTAGATAATTTCACATACCCAAGCAGGTTTCCTCTTGTGAGGATTCTTCTCATGAGGTGGATCCATAGGTTCTTGAGGTTCTTCTAATTCTTGATCCTCTTATTGAATTTCTTTGTTCATGGTTGTATCATGAATTTTGGGTGCTTCTGTTTCTTCAGGTTCTTCATCCAGTCTCTTCCTGGATTTGATGTAGGATTAATCTTCATTAAATTTTACATCTCTGCTAATGTCAATCTTCTTGAATCCTAGGAAGTATATTCTATAAGCCTTCGAGCTTTCAGAGTATCCCACAAATATAGCCTTCTTTCCTGAAGGATCTAACTTTGTCCTCTTTTCTTTCGGAATGTGTATGTATGTAGGACAACCAAATATTTTGAGATGGATGACTTCTGGTTTCTTGCGAGAGAAGACTTCTTTAGGTTTCTTGTTCTTGAGTACTCTGTGTGGAGTACGGTTCTGTAAGTATACCATTGTTCTGGTAGCTTCTGCCTGTATATGCATGGGAAGATCTTGATCATGAAGCATGGCCCTTGCTGCTTCCATGATCATTCTATTCTTTCTTTCTGCAATCCCATTCTATTGTGTATTATATGGATTGGATAACTCCCTCTTAATCCCTCAGTCTTTGCATAGCTCTTTGAATTCATTTGATGTTAATTCTCCACCATTATCTAATCGAAAGGTCTTGATCTTCTTTTTTGTGTTGTTCTCGATCAAGGCTTTGAATTCCTTGAACTTGCTGAACAATTCATCTTTGTTCTTCATAAAGTATATCCATGTCTTTCTTGAAAAATCATCAATGAAAGAGACATAGTATGCATACCTGCTTAGTGAACTGGATAACATTGGACCGCATACATCTGAGTGGATGATTTCCAATATTCCTTTTTCCTTGCTCTCGCTACTTGGAAATGTTTTCTTTGTGTTCTTCCCTTTCACACATCCTTTGCATACACCTTCATGTTTTGTTTTCATTTCTGGGAGACCTTCAACAACTTTTCTTGCAAGTGGTAGTGCTTTTTAATGCACATGTGCAAGCCTTCTATGCCAAAGCTCATTTGGTTTTACCGAGTCATGGACCAAAGCTTGTTCTGGTTGGCCCTTTAGTTTGTATAGTCCTCCTTCTTGTTCCCCAATCACTACAACATCATCAAAAGACTTTCCCTTTGGCCACATGAGCACTTGACCATCTACAAATGCAACGCTCATTCCTTTTGCATCCAATGCAGATATGGAGAGGAGGATCTTCTTTAGTCCAAGTACAAAAAATACATCTTTCATCTTGATAGACTTTCCAGAGTCTAGCTTGTATGAGGATTCACCACTACCTTTTATTGGATATTGGTAGTCATCTCCAAGTTTCACCTTGTGAGGCGATTCATGTTCAGACAGTTTCACAAAGGATTCCTTGAATCCTATCATATGTTTGGAAGCACCACTATATATAAGCCAATCATTGTTGCCATGTGTGATAGTTCCCGTGAGAGCGGAAATCAGAACATATTCTTCATCACTTGAAGAATCATCACTACCTTGTTTGGTTCTCTTTGTGGAAGGTTCATCATCTTCTGTAGCATGAGCATGATGTCTTCTCTTGCTTCCCTTCTTCTTGTGAGAGTTACTTTTGATTCTAGGAAAATATCTAGAAGAGTGTCCTATTTCATCACATGTATAGCAAATGTACTTAGACATATTTCTAGGCTTTCTAAAGTTACTCCTTTGGTGAGAATACTTATCTCTGTGGTGGCTAGATCTGGTTTTCTTTAATTGTATTGTGAGAGCTTGATCTTCACTTTCCATCTTTTCTTCTTGAGCTGCTATCCGAGCTTATTCTTGAGAGGATTCTTCCCATAGTCTGCTGAACTTGAATAACTTATTTCTGGCACAAATCCCTTGAATGAAAGAGTCCCATGTCATAGGGAGACCATTCAATGTGGTCATTACAATATTTTCATTCTCCACTTCTTCATCTACTGCTTCAAGTTGTTCTTTGATCTGGTAGACCCTTGTGAAGTATGACTATATGGTCTTCACATTCTGGATCTTCACATTCTTCAACTGGTTCCTCAAGGTCATTTTCTGGTTTATGTTCTTTCCTTCAAATAGTTTGGTTAGGGCATCAAACATAGCTTTAGGTGTCTTTAGGGAGGACACCTGTGGTATGAGATGATCCTTGATTGAATCAGCAATAATCCTCTTAGCTATAACCAACTTCTTCTTATGTAAGGCCTTAGCCTCATCTCCCTTTGGAACTGGAATCTCCTCATTGACGTAGAAGTCCAACTCATTTTTTTCCAAGACTATGGAGATCCTATACTTCCAGGCTCGAAAGTTATCATCCCCCTCAATCTTTTCATAAATCTTGGTATGATGAGACATATTAACTGAGAACCTCAAATGGAAATACAAAATATTTATATCTTACCAGGTTAAGATGTCAGATCTGGATCTGGAGCCGAATTTCTGCAGTGCTGATTCAAGAGAAGATTAGGGTTTGACTTTCCCAGAGTTCTTTCCAACCAACCAAAATATTTGATATTGATCTCTAAACTTTGATTTTGAGGAGGAGATCAATTCAGGCCCGGGATCACTCAAAAATTCCACTTCTGTGCAAAGCCCTAATTTTCGGCAGCAGTGTGGGGTGAAAAACTGAAAATGCTCAGAATCAGATTTTGCTTCGACAAAAAGATGCGCCCTAGGGAGGATAGTCAGCCCAACCTTATTTTTCTGAAAATCTATGGAGAGAGATCCAAAAAGTAGGACTCTCTAGTTTCCACAGCTGCATGGTGTCTTCTTCTCAGGTTCACTCTGATACCATGTTAGATTTTTATCATTTAAGCTAGCCTTAACTTAGGATCTTTAACTGAGAGAATAACAAACAAAAAAATCAAACACATAAGACAATGAACACAAAGATTTTCCTCGAGGAAACCATAAAGGGGAAAACCCTGCAACTTCCTCAAAGATAGAATCAATACCAATAGCAAAGCCCCAAAAACAATAAGATGATATCCTGAAAGCAGTAGCCTCTTTCTCTCTAGCCCCAACAACTTCTTCTTCCTCAGTTATGTGCTACAACTGAGTGTGAGTGAGTTTGTGATAAATAGAGAGGCTAACTCTCTATTTATACTAATTCCTTACTTGACAATGACTCACTAGGGCTGACTGCTCTAGGAGATTCTAACAGCCCTAGGGGTCCGGAACTGCGGGGAATTTAACCCTTGAACAATAGGAGGGTTACCCACAATGACTTGACATGACTTGTTTACATTATTGAATCTCCCGATAGGAACATCGAGGCATGACATGACCCAAATACATTACAGACACTTCCCGGAATAAACATCAGGGTACAAGACATAAGATATACAAGTGAATACATTCTGAAGGTACAAATACATCAACACAATGAACCATTATCTATATTGTACATCCTATATTTGAAATTTTAACTTGCCCAATAATTCCTTGAACCCCTTATCATGAAAGATGCCATAATTTTTTATTTCACTTGAAGGTGTTAAATGTTTAACATGTCTTCAAAGAGGTAATCTAGTTACCAATAATTTGGATTCTTTCCTAGGTGGCTATTGGAGGTGGGAGGTAACCCAATATATATTTGTTTTCATTTGGATTTTTCCGTAGTGCCCTTTAATTATAACTATCTCTCATACCGTCACTGACCCCTATGGTGGACTTCATTACCACTCATATTTAGTGCTGTTTGAATTTATTACAATGCCCTTATTGTGTGTGATACCTTGACCACCTTTGGTTTGATGATTTAACATTATTACTTTTATTGTTTTATTGTTATGTGACCACATGATGTTTGGTACCCTACTCTAAGTGTTCTCTTTATTATATGTTTTATTATGGTAACCACCCTAAAACCTAGGGTTTTTGAAGTGACCATTCTAGAAGACTTTCCAAGTTTATATATTATGTTCATAACTTCACTCTTTCAGTATCTTGGCATGAAAGAAGTATAGATCTCATCATTATTGGATGCATAGAGTTATTGTTGTTGTAAATTTGAGTGGATTGGAATTGATAACTCATCTCAAGGACCAATTTTAATGCAGTGACCAATGGAATGTTAAAGTTGAAAGAGATGAAAATTATGTTTAAATTTATTACAATGGTACTTTTCCGGATCTAGCTTTGTATCAGAGTCATAAATTATTCTTTAGGTACTAGGTTCCACATTTGTCACCTAACCATTTATGGAAAAGAATAAACATAAAATTCACTATTGATTCAAGACATGCTTCATGAGAAATACATGGGTGAGATGTAATATTGAATGATGTTTCCCATGGTACAGGAAGAACCAAACATGTATTTGTCAGATCTGTCTTCCTCAAGCAAGGGGATTTTAGGAATACAATAGGAAAGTGATGCATCCATAATGTCTACACCAAGTACATCAACTAGATGTCAAAAGATCATAAGAAAATTCCAAAAATGCGTGTATTTTTTTATCGTTGAAGGGGGACCATGTTCTTATGATGATGAGACCATAGGAGACATCTAGGTTCCATTGAAATACAAACATATAGTGAAAAAATGGGTAAAAGGGATATTCCTCAACTAAACATAGATTTTTGTGTGAATGAGAGGATATATTAGATTCACCATCGGCATTACATGGTTTGGGGTTGGTTTGCATGGATGGCATAATGGTTGGTTGTGACAAATGTATTGAATTGATGGATTGTGCTAGACCATGTTACAACAATAGATATTGGATGCGACTAGTCCAATATACAAGAAGTATGTGCATATAAATATTGTATGCAAATTATTTATAGATGAAAGACAGGGCTCAAAATAAAGGAGCGATGTTGTACATTCATGAAATGCCAAAAGCTAAAGGGAATATTGCTTAGTTTATAAACAATACACATTCAAAGGTATACACTTAAGAAACCCAATTTCATATTTGAGGGGCGTGAAGGAAACTATTTTTTTGTGTGTGCCATTAAATCAATAGGTGTAGGGGAATAGTTGCTTATTAATTACAATTTGACTCAAATAGATACAAACAAGGCCATTATGGGAGTGGTACATCTAACAAATTTACCCAAGCTTTAATTATTAAATTTAATATCTTATGTATCTTTTGGTAGTCTATTATTTTAATTTCATTAAAATTTTCTATATTTAATATGCAGGGTAGAGATCGGGGCATCTCCCCAGCAGATGATCAAATGAGTACACCATCCTCGAGGAAGAAGGTATACATTATTATAATTGTACAAATATAATATGAACAAAATGTCTATTTGTTATGTTTTTTCATGAATATAATCTCTCCATTTAGATAATGGTATCTATGTTTTTATTGTAGTGTGCTAATCATGGTAGCTACCTACCACTAGTAGATCATATAGTGCCTTGAGGAAACATGTATAACTCATTGTTATTTTACTACTATAATATGCGCAATATGTTTTTATTATTATTTCTTTTAATAAATATGTTGGTTTCATTTATATAATGAAATATGTATTTTTCATCATAGACAAGTGATCATGGAATCTCCCTGACAGTTCATATGAGGAGTTGAACATCCTCGAGGCAGCAAGTAATCCTCATTGTAATTTTACTAATATAATATGTGCAAGATGTAATTGTAATTTTGGATCAGCAATACATGTGTAAGAAGAAGAAGGAATAGGTAATTGTAATTTTGGAAATCGAACATGAGTAATATGTTATTTTATTATGTTGTTTTCCTCAGTATATTTCTTTCATTTTAGTAATGTGTTATATATATTTGTTGCAGGCTACTTATTCAACATTTGGTCTAGCATTAGATAAATCAATTGATATTGATGTGGATGAGATCATGCGCGTGATGTTTACATTGGATCTTCTCTAGACCCAATTAATATGATAGATAAAACCTTTAAAAAATTAATGACAATATCCTTCATTTTTTATTTATTCAACTGTAGACAAAAAAGATTAAAGCAAAGGTTGATGTTTTGGTTAAGAGATCAAAGGCCTTGAAAGTAAGTTGTAGGATCTTGAATTAGAAGATCAATTCATTTATGATTTTATAATTTTTACTTGTATATGATTGTCAACTAACAATTTGTTTGTATCTACATGATTTTTTGTTCCCACACACTAGTGGTGAGGGAGGTGTTAGTGATCCTCATGGAGAGTCATCACATGAGCACATGACACCACCTGCATCATATGTTCTCTTGTTGTCTCATGAATAATTGGGGACACACTCCGCTCCACCAATAATGTCATCTGTGAGTGCACTAGCTAGTGGTCGACGCATGGTAGATGGTATAGAACAAGGGTTTGATGCATATATTAGGAATGATAATGCTCAAGCAACATTTCATGTATCTTCCCGTGTCACTAGCACGGGTACACTGGAAAAAACAATTTTGGTGGATGGAAATATTGTTCCCATAATGATAGAGAAGATCCCATGTATTTATACATTGTTTAACTTATTGTTTATAATTTGATTGTAACATTATCAAAAAAACACTAATTTACAACTAATGATGACATGATCGTCTTGCAAGATATGATGTTTTTTTATAAACATATAAATGCTATCTCAATAAATATATTTGGTCCCACCATCTGCATAAGGTGGGATAAACAAACAAAAAAATTTAAAATATGATCTCACTAATCGCTTCGTTGGCCTATTCAACATCAAGACCTTTAATAGAGCGGACATCCTAAAGAAGGCTGGCCAACATATGAAGATTTTCAGGGACCAATTTAGGGTTCATCTAAAAAGGAACCCTAGGTATGAGAACCCTCCAATGATTCTTGCAAGAAAGTTGAAAGCCCTAGTAGAAGATGGAAATAAGAAGTCTTTGAGTAAAGTAGGAAATCTATCGCTGAGCACAGGAAGGTATGCAATACTTTCAACAATGTAATTATAAACCTTATTATTATTAATTTTTAGATCAAATTTGAAACATATAACATATTTCAACATTTTCATTGGTTGTCTGACACATCAAAGGTCACAAATGCTAGAAAAGAAAAAATTGGACAGCACAAGCTTGGGCCTGGTGGTTATTTCAATTTGGCGGCATGAACTGAAGTATAAAAAAACTAATATTACATCCAAAAAATAAATTTCAATTTATTTGTATTTTTATTGAAATTTGAAATGTAATTTCATGGAATTTATGTAAATATGCAGAACGATCGATTCAATGAAGTGCCCATAAAGGAAGGCTTGAAGCATGGCTTCCAGCAAGGATTTGGAGCTGTTGTTGAACACCAAAAAATATTATCTGGGTAAACAAAGTCTTCTGGTGATCTATCTTGCATGAAGGTATATAAAATCAATGTAGTTTATTTAAGAATGATTACTTGTACATTCTATTCATTATAATCATTTTCAATAAAATGTTGACTCAATTTTGAGCAGGAAATCAACAATCCACCTAATGTCAAGGATGGAGAACAATCTATCGAAGGTCATTCTTTGAATACAGGGAATGAATGAATTCATATACTACAATTTAAAAATTTTCATTGCAAATGGTGAATATTAATTTTACTTTTTCATTTTTCAATTTTAGAGAATGTAGAGGCTCATACTATACAATATGAGCCTATACAGGGACACAAAGTACATGATGTGGCCACATTAGGTACAAAACACCTCTGTAATTTTTTTTTAATAAAAAACTTGTCATTATAATATCATAATATATTAATTTAACATTTTTACATTATTGCAACAAATACTAACCCCTTGCAACAACAACCACGTCATGAGTACTCTACTAGGAAGATAGTACGACAAGTTGTAGATGCGGCAAGAACTAAATGACAAGTTGTAGAAGATGAGTTTCTTGTTGATTTTGTAAAATAAAAATAAAAACCTAGAAATAAGTGACTTAATAAACACTATCTATACGTATTTTGATAATAAATTAAATACACATTTTTGCATATAATATTAATATTTTTTCTCGTATATGCATTGGGCATGGGGAAACGAGAGTGATGTGAAGCGGGTGGGAGGGGCCATAATAGATTATTCCTTCACATGGATGGAAATGTTCAGTACATAATAATTTATTGTATTCGTTTAATATTGGAGAAAACCTCCCGTGATAAAACAGATCAACATCAAAGTCATGTTGACTTTGTTGCTTCTCCGGATCGAAGGAGGTTTGCTCCAATATTAGATGGCTCCAATAAATTATTCTTGAAATAAAAAGGATCGTATTCATGAGTGTTAGTTTTTTCTATCAATTTTTTTGTTTATTCTCATCGACTAAATCCATGTTTGAATCCGTGATGATGAGGGGCTATTCCAAAAAGAAGGCTTAGAAGGTGATGGGAAGCATTGTAAAGGCATGTTGGCATTGCCATAAAAATGCATCATATACTATTAAATAATAGTACATATATGGATTGTATTGAATTCGTATATATTTATGGAGCTTGAATGATTTGGCACTACAGGTACTAGAAAAACTTAACAATGGATGAGTTGTGATGAGGGAAATTATGTTGTTTCCAATTTCATTCCATATTATGTTCATGTTATGTATTTCATGTTAAATTTTCATATGCTAAGCTAGATGTCAGTATTTCATTTCATTTTTCATAACAAAAGCATATAAACAGGATCACTGAAAGATAGACAAGCACAACCATAAAAAAGGAACACAAAGATTTATCCTGGGAAAACCCTAAAGGGAAAAACCCAGCAAAAGCTTCCTCAATATAGATGTCCCCAAAAAGATAAAAGATAAAACCAGCAAGGAGATCAAAGCCTGATCCTCCTCCTTCTCCAGCTACTTCTCTTCTCCACTAATGCGCTACACAAGTGAGAGTGTGTGTTCAAATGAGGAGAGCTATACCTCTATTTATATTCATCTGTTCACTTCAATTAACTCATCCAACATGTAGGCTCGAGTTAATCATGTAGGATTGAGTTACACATTTAGGCTCAAGTAACCACACTGGGGTGCTAATGACCCACCTTTATAATTAGAGGGGACAACCTCATGACTCTTATTAGTTCTTCCGATTAGAAGCATAGGGGTACAAGATAATACAAGTGGTTCTCCCGGTAGGACCATCGGGGACCACAAAAGATACATATAGAATATTCTTCGAAGTTACAATATTTCAACACTCCCCCTTAACGAGAAGGGTATTCTACAACAACATCAACAACAACAATAGTAGGAGAGAGATAGAGGACATCATCAACATCATCAGGGTAATATATCTATAAATCATTGGAAGCTTTTCAACATTATGTAATCTTCATCTTCAATCTTCAGTCTTCATCATCATTAATACTTTGACTGCTTCGATCAACAACATCTTCAGTACTTTGACCTTTCGATCAACAACATCATCTTCAGCACTTTGACCTTTCGATCAGCAACATCATCTTCAGCATTTTGACCTTTCGATCAGCAACATCATATTCAGCGCTTTGACCTTTCAATCAGCAACATCATCTTCAGCACTTTGACCTTTCAATCAACAACATCATCTTCAGCACTTTGACCTTTCAATCAGCAACATCATCTTCATCACTTTCGATCAGCAACAACATCATCATCATACTCTGATCTTTTGATCAGAAACATCATCATGAAAATATCATCATCACCAAAACATCATTATCATCAAATCATCAACATCATCAAAACATCAACATCATCATCATCAAAACATCAACATGATCCTTCCTTTCGGAATTACGGGATCAACATGTCTGTGGTACTCAGACGATCCTTCCTGTCGGAATTACAGGATTTAGGTCTTTACAGAGTTACTAACGATCATTCCTTTCGAAATTACAGGATCAACACATATGTGGATCTCAGACAATCCTTCCTTTCAGAATTACGGGATCAAGTATTTACGGAGCTACTAACGATCCTTCCTTTCGGAATTACGGGATTTAGGTCTTTAAGGAGTTGCTAACGATCCTTCCTTTCAGAATTACGGGATCAACACATTTGTGGAACTCAGACAATCCTTCCTATCGGAATTACAGGATCAAAACATCTGTGGAACTCATACAATCCTTCCTGTTGGAATTACGGGATCAAGTCTTTACGGAGCTACCAACGATCCTTCCTTTCGGAATTACGGGATCAAGTCTTTACGGAGCTACCAACGATCCTTCCTTTCGGAATTACGGGATTTAGGTCTTTACGGAGTTACTAACGATCCTTCCTTTCAGAATTATGGGATCAACAAATCTGCGGAACTCAAACAATCCTTCCTATTGGAATTATGGGATCAAGTCAATGATCCTTCCTTTCAGAATTACAGGATTTAGGTCTTTACAGAGTTACTAACGATCCTTCCTTTCAGAATTACGGGATCAACACATCTATGGAACTCAGACAATCCTTCCTATTGGAATTATGGGATCAAGTCAATGATCCTTCCTTTCCAAATTATGGGATTTAGGTCTTTACGGAGTTACTAATGATCCTTCCTTTCGGAATTACGGGATCAACATAGTTGTGGAACTCAGACAATCCTTCCTCTAGGAATTACAGGATCAACACACGTTCTCGAGTAATGAAGTCACTGGATCCGTTCTGAACCGAAGTTCAAGGATGATACAATCCTACCACCTTCTCGATGACCGAAGTTCACCGGATCCATTCTGAACCAAAGTCCAAGGATGATACAATCCTCCCACCTTCTCAATGATCGAAGTTCACCAGATCCGTTCTGAACCGAAGTCCAAGGATGATACAATCCTGCCACCTTCTCAATGACTAAAGTTCACCGGATTTGTTCTGAACCGAAGTCCAAGGATGATACAATCCTGCCACCTTCTCGATGACCGAAGTTCACCGGATCAATTCTGAATCGAAGCCCAAGGATGATAAAATCCTGCCACCTTCTCTATGACCGAAGTTCACTGGATCTGTTCTGAACCAAAGTCCAAGGATGATACAATCCTGCGACATTCTCAGGGACCGAAGCCTCCGGATACCATTCTGAACCGAATTTCAAGGATGATGCAATCCCACTACATTCTCGAGGATTGAAGTCACCATATCTATTCTGGACAGATGTCCCAGGATGACACAATCCCTCTTCATTCTCGAGGACCAAAGTCTCTAGATCACTTTAGGGAAAGTTCCCAGGGATGATACAATCCCACTGCAACATCACTACTCCCCCTTTCGAGGAAGGTCTTTCCGAACAACACCAAGCTTGTCTTGAAAGTGTTCAAACTTTACTTGAGATAGAGGCTTCGTCAGTACATCATCATCCAAACCATCATCATCTACATCTTCAGTATGTGAATATTGAACTATCACCATCTGTATCTCCAGTATGTGAATACTGAAAGAATCATCATCTCTATATTTAGTATAGAAATACGGAATCACCATCATCTGCATTTACAATATGTAAATACTGAAACATCATCTATATCTTCAGTATGGGAATATTGAAATCATAATCATCTATATCTTCAGTATGGGAATACTAAAACTTCATCATCTCTATATTTAGTATCAAAATATTGAATCACCATCATCTGCATCTACACTAGTTTCTAGAAAGACTAGATTTCTATGTGCTTTGATCTATTGTGGAATACTGGGTTCTCTGTCATATATATACAAATTTGATTATCACATAGAATCATGGTAGTGTCCAACTCTAGGTTGAATAATCCTGACATTAGATTTTGAAGCCATATGGCTTCACAACTAGCAGAGCAAGCTGCTATATATTCTGCTTCAGCTGTGCTTAGAGCAACACTAGACTGCTTTCTGCTAAACCATGAAATCATAGCAGATCCCAGACTATAACATCCACCTGAAGTACTTTTTCTATCTAAGATATTTCCAGCCCCAATCTGCATCTGTGTATCCATACAATCTGCACTCATGGCTACCATCATAGTATAGACCAAAGTCTATAGTCCCTTTCAGATATCTCATCACATGTTTTGCAGCTACTAAGTGAACCCGCCTTGGTTGAACAAGAAATTGACTTAAGGTGTTCATAGCAAAAAAAATGTCTAGTCTGGTATTTGTTAAATACATCAATGACCCAACGATCTGTCTATAGTGAGTCACATCCACTAATTCTGATGGGTCATCAGCTAACAACTTCAGGTTGGAATCCATGGGAGTATCCATGGCTTTGCATTCCAACATATTGAATCTTTTCAAAATCTCTACTTCATACTTTCCTTCTGAACTTTTCCATACTTCCATACCTAGGAAATAATGCATTAACCCAAGGTCTTTCATCTCAAATTCTTCTGCTAGTTTCTTCTTGCTTTCCATGATCTGTTTCTCATTCCCTGTCAAGAATAAGTCAACCACATATAATAACAGGATGACAGGTTCATCTTATAAAACCTTGAGATAAAGGTTAGGATCAGCTCTACTCTTGGTAAAGCCCATGCTCGATAGGAAACTATCTATTTTTCCATACCAAGTTCTGGGAGCTTGCATCAGGCCATAGAGGGCCTTCTTCAACTTGCATACGTGCTTCCATCTGTCTTCAACTTCAAATCCTTGTGACTATTTGATGTAAAACTCTTCCTCAATCATATCATTAAGGAAGGTTGTTTTCACATCCATCTGGTGTAAGTCCCACTTCATCATGGATGCAAGTGCCATGATAGCTCTAATCGAAGTATATCGTGCTACTGGGGCAAATGTCTCTTCATAGTCAATTCCCTCTTTCTAAGAGAAACCTCTAGCAACAAATCTTGCTTAATACTTCTCAATACTTCCGTCAGCTGCATGCTTTATTTTGTATATCCATTTGGAGGATACTATACTCTTTCCTTTTGGTTTGGGAACTGTATCCCAAACATCATAACATCTTTCATGAGTTCGTCTTGTCAGGTCATCAGCATATCCTAGTCTTCTGCATTCAACCTTGAATGTTGGAACCCACTTTACTCTTGGTAAAGTCTCGATCCATCACGAAGCTATCCATCATGTCGTACCATGTTGAACTCAGATATCCTCTGTAGTCACTCCCCCTGAAGTGGAGTGTCATCTTCCCTCTTCATTCTATACAGGTGGTTCTATGCTTGATATATACTTGTTAATAGAGTATGCCATGTCATAGTCTATTCTTTCTGAGGCAAATCATGAACCTTGCTTTCTACACTTGTTCTTGTAGATCCATATGAAAGATACTATGTACTTCCCTTTATGTCTTGAAATCATATCGTATACACCATTCCCCATGATCAACTGTTATTCTTTGATCATAACTTCTTTCATAGGATTCTTTTCTTCATCTTGAGTTATCTCTCGTACCCATGGTGGTATTCATCCTTCGAGGTGGATCTACCGCTCTCTAAAGCTCTTTCTTCCGTCATGGTGTCTCTGACCCTGGGAGCTTCATATTTTATTGTAGTGAATCTTGAATTGTCATCGCTTGTTCTTCAGAACAAGTCTCATCCTTCTTGTAGGAGGTTGTACATGACCTTTCCTACAGTTCAAATGCACCAGTTGCATGGTTAGAACTATTTCATAAAACATATGCATTATAACGACAAATTGTTATGCAACTGTTTAGCCAATACAACATTCATCCATATCTCATAGAAACTTTCTAGATGCCTTCCATTTCTATCATGACATTATTGAGATTGTGCACTAATCCAATATGTCAGCAAGGAGGCTTCATTCTAAATAAGTAGCAATGGAGGGTTGTATAGCACCATGAGATACTTACCCATCACATGCATATTAGTAGTATACAGTCATTAATGCAAACAATCTATCATGCATAACACATCAACTGCATATAATCAAATGTATAACAAAACAATATCATGAAATGGCAATTGAATACTTATCTTTTATTTGTTTCATGGGTAGACTCCATCTTGATCATTCTGCTTTATCATCTTCTCCATTCATGAAATCATCATTTCTTATCCAAATGATAATATGAATAAGAGGTTCTTGAGTTCTTCATATTCCTCATCGCATGAGGGATCTTCTTTGAATGGTGAGAGCTTGATCTTCAATTGCTCCCATCTTCTTCTTCTTCTCTTCTTATGAGTCGAGCTGAAAGTAATCACTTCCTTCTGGCATACGTTCTTCGCATGAATGAATCCCACGATCCTAAGAGGTCATTCAAGGTGGCTATCACCACTTTTGCATTCTTCACCTCTTCTTTTACTTCTTCAATTTGTTTCTTAAGGTCATATTCCGGTGTATTTTCTTTCCTTCAATTAGCTTGGTCAAGGAATCAAACATCTCTTTCAGTGTCTTTAGGGAAGACACTTGTGGTACAAGTTGATCCGTGACTGAATCAATAATGATCTTCTTGGCCTTGACCAAATTCTTCTGGTGCAAGGATTTGAGCCTCAAAACTCTAACTTCTCTACTCATGTAGGTGTCCAATTCATTTTCTTCAAAGAGATCAAATACTTCCATGCTTGGAAGGTGTCAACTTCATCGAATACAAGTGGTTCTCCCGGTAGGACCATCAGGGACCACAAAAGATACATATAGAATATTCTTCGAAGTTACAATATTTCAACATTTCATCCCATATTATGTTCACGTTATGTACTTCATTCCAAATTATGTTCATGTTACTTTGAATTTCACAACTAATGTACAGTTCCATGCCCATGAAAGTAGAAGTGTTTTTCCCCAAAATCAAATATGTAGTAGTCTTAGATTGTTTGAAACCAATCTATAAGGGTAGTCATCCAAAATGAACTAATTCTTGCTGCTTGAAAACTTCAAATATGTTTATTGAACTTATGCAAGTAGGTTAGAAGTGAAAAAAATGACACATCAAGCTATAATGGTATATAATGTTAAAATTATGGTTAGGTTATGGTTTAAAGAAGAAAATAGTAAAATAGTAGTAGTAAATCTAACAAGACAAATTGAAACATACTATTTTCATCTCTTTCAACTTTAACAATCACCACTAATTACCATGTTAAAGTTAAGGTTTCATCTTTCAAACTTGATACAATCTCCTTAGGTGATCTCTAAGAGGAGTCCCCCAAACTACATCAGATCAAGTTCACATATACTCCTACATCATAAATGACCTAAGAAATAATTGAAATATATGTATTTGTGACCTTTACTAAATCAACATAGTTAGAATTGAGCTCACAACCTCTCTCCTCCCTCTTGTGCATTCTCCATATCAAGGACCATATCAGTAGTGGGAAATATTTGTGCAGAAGTAAGTTTCTATAATAATCAATTGTGAGATATTTGTTTTCTTTTGGTTAGAAAATATTTTATTGTGTATGGTTATATTAAGACGTCAATACTAAAATTTTGAAATGCGACATATAATGTTCTCTTCATTTATGCTGAAAATATAATATAAGTTTGTGAAAATATAATATTCATTTATGCTGGCAGTGTTTTCTTTCTTATGTTCTGTATTTAATGTAACACATGATTAAACATCTTATAATTAAAGACTTATTGAACAATATTAACCAACTATAGGCATATAAGGTTTATAACCAAGATGCTTATTTCAAGAAAATTGTCAAATATGTGGGTAAACCAATGACACATTTGGAATCCATTGCATCGTCGTTGGTAAGAATGTGGTTTTTGTTAGTGAAACTTCACTTATTAAATTGTATATATGAGTGCACTAGATTTTGTTTGATGCAAATTATGGTTTGGTTTTCTGTTTGATCTATCTTCTAGTGATCCACTGCAAGTATGTTTGGAAGTTGGTGACAGCTCAACCAAAAACCTCTATCCTAAAATATTTTACTTGCAAGTATGTGCAACAATAAAAGTGAAGGATTTTGTAGTTTTTTTCACATCATCTAGACATGCTTCAAGGTACACAAAATATTACATGATATGGTTTATAACTATGGAGCTTTGTTGCAAGTTGGTTGTATTCCAACATTGTAATCCTTACTTTCTGTGTTGAAATAAATCTTGAATTTATAATTAGTTTTTTTTTTGTTTAATTCAGGTTGATAGCAAAATATAGACCCACCATGCTAGATTTAGTTGTTGTTATTCCATGGTTGACTACTGACTAGTTAAAATGGAGTTTTACAGGTGCGCTTCTGGTATAGTTTAATAACTTTCATTAAAAATCAGGATTATTATAGTTTCTTTTTTTATGGGCAGCTATGCTCTTTTCCTACAATGAAATCAATTCAAGGTTTTAAGCAAATTATTCCTCTTGATAGTGGTTTGATGCTATGTTATTTAATAATAAATATATTCCATTAGGTACAATGTGATTCATATGATTTATGTACAATAGCACTTCTGGAATTCAAATAGGTTTGTATTGTTTGTCCTCTGTATGTTGGCCATTTTGTTTAGCTCTTTGCAATTTTATTAATAACTATGTGTTTTATTCTTACCATGGAAGGAAATATATTTCACTTCTGCTTCATTTAAATCATAGATGATGTGTCAAGATTCTGCATCTAATATGTAACTTCAACAATAAGAAGCATTGTTTTAATTAAAATGGGTGTTATTTTCCCAATATTGATAGTGTTGATTTTTTCCAGATGGATAGTTTTGGGTACTTCTAGAAATGAGAATGATAACAGTAATATTTCATCAGCAGTAACCTGCAAACAACATCAAGAATTATTAGAAAATTATGCAATGGAATATAGAGGTTCTTCCAGAATTTAGGAGAGGACAAGATAGGAATCATACTCATTTGACCAAGTATTTTAGATGTTTTTGACATAAATGTGGTTCCTTTTCTTAGATATTTGTAGCTATGTTATTGAATCTAGTGACATTTTAAACATAATTTGTGCAAATGGGTTAGAGGGAATTGGAAAGTGAGCATGACAGATGATGAAATAAGAAGTAGAAAGGCCTAGAGGTTGAGGGTGTATAGTGAGGATACAATTATCTTGCAATTAAAACATTATCTAAATATTGCGAAGAATTAGTGTGAACTCCATATATTTAGGTGGCAAAAAGGTTGTTATGGAGTGTGTATCATGAGAGGACACATTTTTTTTCTGGCTTTGGGGGATGATAGAATGGTTTAGGGAATTTGTGATAAACTCTAAAATCAGGGAAAATGAGGATGTAAACATGGTATTAGGGTTTTCTAAGACACTAACAAAATTATGTATATCTCCTTCCCTAACCTAGTTTCATGTAGGTGGAGAAATTCCTTTGAATTTTTATACTCAGAAGACTATAATGGGATGCCTCTGTCTCTTAACGAGTTCTTAAGAAAGAAGAATGTTTGTATTTCATAGGGTTAATCTTGATACAAAAATATACATATTACAAACACCAGTAACTAGATAAAGTATGATTTATAATACTTCAATTGATTGACATTTTTCTTTGTCTATTATGTGTGATGAGAAAACTTTCAGACACTTTTCGTTGCTACCATCCAACCAATGCTTACTTGCTAGTCACTAGTGTATCTATATGGAATGAATTTCATTAAATTTTCTTTGAAGGAAGTAGTGATTCAAAATGACAATGCTTTAGTCAAATCAAGAATGGACTAAACTTTTCAACCAACCAAAACCCTTATTGTTGCATATGTATGTGTTTCTTCTTTTAACTTATCAATGATGGATACACATTTTGATTTTATAGAGATGGTTTCATATTTGATTGGGTTACTTAACCTTGACCTACCTTGATTCCTAGATTATGCCACTTTTGACTGAACGACCTCTAGGATCACTAAATTTTTATATCTACCATTTAACATCTAAGAAAATACTATCCACATTATTCATCAAACAAACAAAGGATGGCATGCCAATTATTTTCTTTGTAAAAATTGTTAGGAGATACAACATTTTCATAAATACATGGCTTGATAATTCAAATAATTTGAGAAAAGAGAAAAAAAGTAGTTGTAGTACCAATACACATGTTTCAGAAATATAAGTACCTCCATCAATACCATTCTATTCACTTCCTAAGCTCCAAATATGTCACTCAAACAACACTCATTCACAAAATCATAAAAGAATAGGTGTACGTGGTGTCACATCGTCTCAAAAATCGCTTGCAATGCCCTCTTCCTAATTCCAGACCTAGAGTCAAAATAAATCTTAGAATAAACATGCCAATAAATGGAAACAAAATTACAATTGATCATGCTCATTTGTAAATTTTTTACTTTGTTGACCAATAGCAATTGAAGTACGAGGCTTCCTAGCTTTTTCCTCGTCCTTGTCTCTTGAAGTACGAGGATCCCCTCAACAAGTTTTAGAGCACATGAACAAAGAAATGTAATTGCATTGACGCCAATGTCCTTCTTGAATCTTCTATTTGTAAACGCAATCAAACAACTAACATAATATGTGAATGTGGTAATCTTTGTTCTGGTTGTGTAAGGGAAATATTCTTGCATTATATTTTTTATTATTTCAAAATCCAAAAGTACAATATTCTTGTGATCATTTGAAGTTGTAATGGTGAACATCATGAACCTTTTTTTCCGTCTCAAATTAACATTGTTGACATGATCCAAACAATGTGTTAAACACACTAAATAACGACTTCTTTGCTTTCTATAGAGTTATTTTTTAATCACAATTACAAATGGTTTCATAATTATATTCTAGAAGTTGTAATTTTACACTTCCTCATGTTCTAGAAAATTCAAGGCTATTTGTCACAGTAATCCATGACAAACTAGTAGCAGAGAGGTTCTATGTGAATTTAATAGTGGTGGATAAATTGGAAAACATGTCACAGATTGGATACTAAAGCTACTTTATTTAGTTCACATTATAACACAATTTATACAAATTTGGGTAGGTTGAAAAATTGGAGTAGGTTTCCTTCCACAAGCATCACTACATGCAGAGATGGAGTTCCAAGTTAATACATGTACCAAGCTATGTAGATGGATCTGGTCTTATTTTTGGATATGATTAGAAAATTCGGAGTGTATACCCACTTAATGATGTTGACTAACTTACTTTATGACGCCTTGAATTGTGCTCTATCTCTTATGTATTATAGTCTATTGACACTAGGTTACTTGTATGAGTGGTTGTTGCTAACCTTGAATTTCTTGAAAAAATATGTGTTGACCACTTTCTCATGTTCCTTCAAGGAAAGGTTATATATCATAGTTACTATATAATATAATATATATTTCAGTATGATATATATAGAGAGAGATAGGGGTATGTTACATTTTGGTAACAACTTTATATGAATATAAGTAGTATCTTGGGTAAAATTGCAGTAATAATTTCTCCTTGGGTGACTTGTACAAAGCATAACAAGTGTCAATGATCAAATGTTTGAAATTCAATGGAATAAAGTGTTGAATACACTAAACCTGTAGGTAGTAATATGAATCCCTCTAAATTGGTAGTCAATATCATTCAATAGTATCATGCATGGTCATATTTGATGAGTTAGCTATGGATTTTGGATGATGCATGCTTGTTGAATTTATTCCCACTTTTGTGTAATTGTCTTCTAAAAATAGAGTGAGAGATGAGTCCTTGGGATGCCTCAACAACTCAAATTTTATGTGTCCATTCCTTCTAGAAAATAGGCATATGTTTCGATTATCCTCCACCAACTATAACAATATTATAGTTGTCCTATTTTGTGAGTAATGGCATATCTAAGCTGCTAGAACAATAGCATTCATAATGCTAGACACTGAATTTATTGTTTCATATTTATGTTTGTCGATTCCTTTGTAATCAATCAATGATGATACCATACATAAGGAGTTGTCTTGAGTGATGGTGAATGCATCTATAGTAGCAACAAAAGAGTATGAGTTGATAGTCCATGTGAAAGGCACTTTCTACCTGCATATAAGTACTGCAACTTCAAATTCAATCCAAAGTAGATCTAACCCTTCTCTCGGGCAGTCAACACTTTTGGTCTTCATGGAGTGTAGTTTCATAAGCCTTGTTTTGTCCCTAGTCATGATAGTCATTACTAGAGAGACTACAACAAATAGATAGATATAACTATTGCAGCTAATAAATATTCCCATATTGGATCTTCCTAGATGGGAAATAGTTTGATAAGAGTTTAGTGCATCATAATGTTTACCAAATCATGGCTTAACCATGTCATTTTAAATACCTTACATCACTAATGGATTGAGCATGCCTCCAGAATATAAAGTATATGGATATATATAGCAGCAGACTAAAGAATAAAAGTTGGTTGTGCCTATGATTAAAAAAGGACTTACCACTACTATCTCAAAACACAAGTTATATTGTGACTGTTATATTCTTGGTTTAGTGGACTTTGCTTGAAGTTTTAAGCTCAAAATTCTATTAACATTTTCCTTGTTTTTATGATAATGAACCTAGGATTAATGTATTTTCAATTTTAAGGCATAATTGGCATATGTGAATTCATCATTCCAAGTTTGAAAATGTTTTCCCACTGGCTTGTTCAAAAAACAAAAAAAAGTGAAACAACAATTTGACAAAAGAATGTTTTGAATGAATAGAGTGTTACTCCATTAGAGATATTAATCAGTGGAATTCACACTTAAACCCAAGCACTTGAATTTTGGTGAATATGTTGATTTTGGTTTTCTTTAATTTTTCTCACACCAAAATAGCCAACAACTTTTGAAGTACGGATTTCCCACATCAACCTAACCTATCCTATCCTATTGGGATGAAAAAATTAACAAAATAGTACAACAACCCATTCATTAACTAAAAAAAATGTGTTGCATCTGCATACTAACTTGCTTCTATTTGTTGCAATGTTTCCAAGATGCATGCAATGTCTACATAAAAAATGAATATTGTCTCAAATTCTTTACTGAAAAAGATGCCAAGTGCATGACTAATCCTATATTTGAAACTCTACATGGCATGAATGGTGGTACATTCTTATTTATAATTCCTTGCTTGTTGTTTTCTAGCAAGGAAGTTGTGTATAGCCCTAAGTTGGACAAGGACCCCTACCCATCAACTAATTTTTTTTTAAATTACTCAGGCTCATCGCACTTCTAATGACATAAATTCTATATCCGACGAGGCTTCCATACAACCAATGGGAAAGTCGTTATATTTTTGTGCATATATATGTCGATAAGTCATCATATTTATGATGAATATGTGTCAGTTAATTGATAATTATGTCATCGTATTTCCGACAAAAGTGGTGGAAATAGATGTGAGTTAACCGACTCTTTGTCTGTCGGACAAAGTTTCTATATCCGACGAGGCTACCATACAACCAATGGAAATGTCATCGAATTTTTTGTATATTTATGTCGGTATGTCGTCAAGTTTCTGAAGACTACGTATCATTTAACCGACAATATGGGTGGATCAAGGTGGAAATTAACAGACACTTCTATCGTCATATTTCCAACGACATTCCTAAAAAATAAAGTCTATTAATGGACGATCTATGTGTCAGAGTTTCGACTGGTTATAATTGGATTTACCTATCGGTCATGCAACTAATTGTTGACGTATTTACGATGTATTATTGGGGTTGTCAGATATCCGACACAATTCTACTGATGTTTAAAAATAGTCCACCGTATTCGATGTTAGACGGAGTCTTGTCAACATTCAGACAAATTTTCCATCGGATTTTGGGTTCAAATTTACTTGTGCATGTTCTGCCAATGTTACAAGGCAACGAACCACATTAAAAAAAATATTTAGCTTCCTTTTATAGTACTCCAAAACATTTTGTTACAACCCAATATTATGTGTTTCCTCCATCTTGTCTTGTTTTCTAGATTTAATGGCATCAACATAGACCTCATCAAATTATTCCTCTAGTTGTTCCATCTCTTGCTAAATTATTTAGTTATTTACCATTAGGATGTCACTATGTCATTGAAACTTCACCCATAATGCTTGACACTTTAGTTTCATGTATTCTAATTTATCAATCTATGTGTAGGGTTTGGTAACTATAGGATCACTAATTAGCATTTATGATTTTCTTTAGGTCTTAGTTTCATTGGTTTTTTATTTTTCCTCTTGTTATTTATCCTCATATTTTCTTATCTCCAATTCTTATGTTGACTACAAAAACCCCTTTCTATTTTTCATGACATGACATAGGGTTGTTGTGGACTTATTTATGATTCTTATTTTTTAGTATGGACATGTAAAAGCATCGAGCAGGTGTGCAATCACTTACATGAGTTTGGATCATAGTTCTTCCCCGCCTTTTGAGGATATATCATGTACTTCTACATCTCATTATATTGAATCTATAGGTTGTTTCATTAATACCTATAGTGCAACAACACTTTAGTTTTCTTGCATATCCAATCCTATCGTGTGCTCTTCTCATTACTTAATCTAGTGAGACTTACTATTTTCATCCTATTCTCTCTAAAGGAACATAGACTCATTTTATTCTTTTTCTCCTCCAACTAATATTTAGTCACAGATGCTAGATCTATAAATCCCTTGGTTAGTCCTCCTTGTTCATGATCTAGTATATCATCTCAAAATTAGGGTATGTGATTAACCTTTAAGTGAGGGTGGACCCATATTCTTTAGATATGTATAGTGTTAATCCCAGGATTTTTTTCCTGCTCATACTTATTCTATAGTAATATCCCTTAAACATCATTTTTTTTATAATTGAATTCAATGATTTCCTTGCTTGTTCTTTTGTCATCTCATATTTAGTACCAAAGGCTATATTCCCCACTGACAATGAGATTTTACCCTTCCTTAGTGACCATTTTGGGGATACATCCGCAATAAATTCTTTGATTATGACTCCCACATATACTTATTCTCTTTTATTCTTCCCTTTGGACAAATGAACGAACCATGTATTAGCAATGAGTGGAACATATTCTCCTTCTTGGCCAACTCATCCAAATTTGACTCATATCATGAATACCTAGGGATGGGGATCACTATTGGTGAGGTAAAATTGGGACATGGTGAAGTGATAAACATCCACAATTATTGTGATCAGAAAGGAGTACATAATGTATGTGATGGTAATTGTTAGGGTCCTTATACCCTAACCCTCCTTACTTGAGTAGGTATTCATGAATCATAGAAGGGAATCTCTTGGGAATAATGCCAAGAAGCTAGTAGTCAACAATTAATGTAAAAAGGATCTATCTATTAATTAATACCCACAAGGAAGTTGGTACTTATTAGTTATTTGACCATGTCTATGAATCCTATTGAAAGGTATACAAGGACATGAATGTTTTTGTTGATAATTATTGTAATGGATCTTGGCTCAAGTGAAAGGTATCCCTACCTAAATATGATTGTGAGCATTGCTTCCCAAATTTATTCTTATAATATAAAGCTTTTAATTCTAGTTTATTGCATCTTAATCTCTATATATCATGTATTGTTTTAAGTTCAATGGCTAAATAATACCACAAGTTGTATCATAGAAGATATTATCCACACCCTTAAATACAACCTAGCTATGGTCCAAAATATAATGAAACAATAGGAAAATAAACATCGCTCTGAGCATCCCTTTGGATAAGGGAATCGGGTGTTTCTTCAACTCCATTCTTAGAACAAAAAAATATTCAAGTCTCATCTCCACCAAACTCTATATATAAATTTATATGGACCCTATACAATACTCAAGTGCATTAGACAAGTAGCCTACAAGCTCTCTCTAAAATGTCAGCTCAAAATTCACCTAGTATTGCATGTCTCTTGTCTAAAAGAGTGGTGGGGTATACTTGTAAATTGAAGACAGATTACCATGATTGAATGAGGAAGGCTCCATTTGGATCTAGCCAACAGAAATATTGAATGCATTGAATAACAATTATGCATGAGCACCATCAAAGAACCTTTGATTCAATGGAAATATATGATGTCATAAGATGCTACCTGAGAAGTAGCCAATATTTTATAGTAATTTTCTCACCTTCAACATTAAGGATAACATTTATTTTGAAGCAGGAAGGAATATTATGTTCTTATCCTAACCCTCCTTACTTTACTAGTTAGTCATGCATTTTATAAGGCCATATATTGAGAATAAATTAGAGTAGCTATCAGTCAACAATCAATGTAAAAATGGTCTTTCTATTAATTAACATCCACTAGGAAGTTGGAATTTATGAATTACTTTCCCATGTAAAGAGTTAGGGTTTTATATTTGAGAATCCTACTTAAAGAGATACATGGTTATGAATGTTTTTGTCGAGAATTATTGTAATGGATCTATGGGAAAGTGAAACTTTATCCCTACATCAAGCGGCCTATGAACATTGCTTCCTAAAGTTATTATCATAATACTAAATCTTATTTCCTACAATATTTACCTTTCTCTTATCTAATGTTTCTTGTTCTTCTATATAAAGTATGGTTTATTACATCTTAACCTCTATATATCATGTGTTGTTTTCAATTTTCAGGCTAAAGAACACCATGGTACGAATGTTCCTTCATTCACTATCCAGTTCTAGAGTTCATGTTGTACGTTTCTTAGTGAAGACCAAATCCTACTACTTTTTTAAAGGATTATTATATTCTCCTAGGTGTAGTGTGTGCACTCCTTCTCTATGAGGTTGTAAAAATGCTACACATATTCCCACTACTTGATGCATTGACATGGGAGGAGGGAATTGAAGAGATTCCCTTATCATTAGGTCGTAATCTATTCCATGTATAATGACTAGGCTCTTCTTCCTTCATGTATCTAAGTCATTTGAATCAATGGAATTGATTGGAAATCCTCACTTAACTTATATCCAAGCTCTTTTTCCCATAATATATTATTCCACAATGCTCGCCAATGACAATGCTCTTCTTCCTTGTTTATTTTGTTATTATATTGTTGCCTAGGCCCATCAGTTGACAGCTAGATCCACACACTTGGTTGTCAACATGACCTCTAGTGTCTCATACTCTGGCTCCAAATTCACATTTTCATCTAACTTTTGTGGCCTCATAAAAGAATTTTTTTATCCATTTGGAACAAGTATTTCCAACCAAACATATCAATAATGTCTATGGTGATCCATGTAGTCTATGTGATGGTGTTTCACATTCCTTAGTAATATATTTTGAATATAGTGTTGATCCTAACTTTCCACCTTTCCTACTACATAGGGTATGGGTTCATACTCAGATACCATAAACTTGCACTCCCATTGTATAAGTTCAATGCCCATTGGCCATGCCTAAAATGAGAATACAAGTAGTAATAAGAAACTTTTTTATTTCATCTTCTAATTTTCATCCTATGCATCTAGAAAATTTAATAGAATCCAATTCATAAGATACTGTTAGCACCCTTTAATTTTCCTATGGTTGTGGTAGGAAGTCACAGGGTAACGATTTCAAGCAACCTTTAGACTACATTCTAGCCAATACAGTTAGAGAGGGCTCTCTCTTGTCATAGAAAAAAATTCACATATACATATGGCTTTAAACGACTTGCAGAAGACTAGATTTCTAATAGTAATAGGGTATTTGCTGATTTAAAAAATGGTGAATCAGAAAAACAGAAAAAACATCAGGCAATGGAGGAAAAACCTGAAACGTTCAAGGGCTTACAACAAATAATAACCAGCAATAACCTTCATAGTCTAAGGAAAAATAAGCATCAATATTCAACAAAATATATTTGGAGAAATGGTAGGGGGGAAAGATAAGAACCCCGATGTAACAGGAGGAACCTATCTAGGGATGAATCTCATGAACACACTTTTAGTAGAATAAACATCAAAGGCTAGTAACTACAATTGAGCATAGAATATTAATTCCAAAACATTTACCAGAAACACATAAACAAATACATAATATGATGTGAAGAGCTTTTGACAGAGAGTGAATTCCTCACATACAACTAGAAATGCATTAGTAGAAAATACAAAAACATGAAAATGAAGTTTACCAATAAAAATAGACTGAACAGTGAACACCATGATGAATCTCAAACGTTCAAGCTATGCTTTCATTAATGCTCCCAAGAACATCACAGAGCTACAAAAAGGTGCTATGACGTCTGAATGAAAATTTTCAACCCTTTTCCTCATCAATTGAGTCTATATTTATAGTGTTATGGGATCCTAAGACCAGCCTCAAAACAGAGACGAAATTAGTTACAAAATGGGGGGATCAATCCCAAAACATCATTACAAATCTTAACAAAATCCTTATGTGGAATATTCACCACGGTTTTTTTATCTAGAACATGAAATAAGGGATTGCAGACACGCTGAGTCAAAAATGGAAATGCGATATCTCAGAGGAATGCTCACTTGCTCTGATAGTGACGCTCTAGAACATCCTCTAATGATCTGTATCATTGAATTTTTCTCATGCTTCAGCTTGACTTCAAACTTTTGATCCTGCGAAATCAATCATGGTCATAGATCTCCTCTACAAGGGATCTCAGTCATCCCTTGATATGGTCCTTTACGTGATTTCTCAATCGCTTACCTTGTTAACCTCCTTGCACTTCTCCATCGTGAAATCCACTAGAACTGTTGATCTTCATCTTTTGTCGATATGATTTGTTGAATGTTTTGGGATATACCTAGTTCCACATACCGGGAAATGTAGTTAACTCATGCACATGTTCCCTTCTTCTGCATCATCGATCTCTATAGGATTCATTTTCCACCATTGATCTGGGATCATGTTGCAAGCTGCAGAAGACGAAGAACAGACCTACGACTTTCCATAACACAAAACTTTACCTTTCTTCTTTTCTGCTTCCGTCCCTTTATTTTCGAGTCATTGACTACTAGAGGAAACACTCTGATCCATTGATCTGGAGGAAAGAAGAACCCGGAACTTCAACCTTTTATGACCAAATTCTTAAGTTTCCCAAATTCCGATCTCCACCCTTATGCGCCTTTCCACACCATTTATCTTGGCGGAAACAATCTGAGACATCGATCTAGTAGATCATGGAGGGAAGAAATATGGATCTAAACTTTCCTCGAAGTTTGATTTTTATCTTTCCTCTCCTATATTTCCACCTCCTCCTTTCTGCTTCCATGTTTCAACCCCCGCACCTTTTCGGAAAGCGAAAAAACAAAACCTTAACTTTTCTCAACCAAATTCCTTGTATTTCCATTTTCCAATTTCTCCCCTTTCTACTCTTTTCTTTCGCACCATTGATCTGGGTGGAAGCTCTCTGAGCCGTAAAATCCTGGATCACGGAAGGGGAAAATCGAGATTTGAACTTTTAAGCTTAAACATTCTTCATCCTTCCCGATTTCCAATATCCACCATTTGCTGGATCGTTGATCTTGCGGAAGCGTCCTGCGTCATCAGATCTCGGATCCTGGAAGGAGGAAGTCGGGATTTCATTTTTAATAACCAAATTTTTACCTCTTCCACACTTCCACTCCCAATTTTCCTTGGGAGGAAATTATTTTTGGCCCTTTTATCTCTTTTTAGGATTGGATCTCCCCCATCCATTCTTTCCAAGGCCTATCCTTGATCACATTTTTCATACTTTGGCACATTTTCAAGTCGCGCTAAATGATTTATTGTTCTTTTGACCTTCAGGATTAGGAATAAGCCTCCCAAGCAAACTCAAACCCCCTTTTGCATACCTTTAGGTTATAATACATGGAAATTTTTTGACCCTACCCCTCATTTTTCACTGGTCTGGAGCTTTGAAGGGGAATTATTGTAGATTCCTTATGTAGAAATATTCAAAATTTAGCACAAGTGTTATCAGAGGCTCCAACTTGGGGATGCTATCCTCCCTATGAGTTATAAAAGAACCACATAGACCATGTGCCTTATCCATTAGGATGACCCCAAATTTTCTTGAAATTCTCAAGCTCTGTTGTAGTGTCTGCAACTGCAAAATTTGTTTTAAAAAGAAAAACCAAATGAAAACACCTCTTGGAGACCTTAATACCTTCACCTAGGGCTTTAAGTTTGTCAGAGAACTATCCACACATGCAATGTTAAAATAAATGATATATACAATGACAATACATATGAAATTACTTTTACAGAAAATAATGTTTGAGGAGCCTCCGCTTCACAGGAGCTACAGATATTAGGCCACCCCCCATCTCCTCCAAAACCTAAGCATAATTTCCCTTAAAGGTAGCAATTTTATATGGTCCCTTCAACAAGTGATCAAACTTATTGTGTTTCCCCTTGTCCTCATGTGGTGGATCCCAAAGAAAAACTACATCTCCCAACTGGAGATCATCAGTTTTAGTCTTTCTATCAAAGTTTTCTTTCATTTTTTCTTGAAACTTCTGGGTTTTGTAAAATAACTACTCCCTCTACTGCTAGATTTCAATCAACTGACACATCCTCCTTTGGGTTGGATGTATCTCTATTTCCTCTTCCTGTAATAGTTTCATCACTGGGAGACTTAAGGAGCTAGGGAATATTACCTCAGAACGATAGACCAGCTTGAAAGGTGAGGTGCCAATGGACTTCTTTATGTCGATCCTGTCAGCCCACAAAGAATTAATTAGCTTTGTGTGCTAAGCCTTCTTGTTTTCCTGCAGTAGCTTCTTGATGATTCTCATGAGGCTCTTATTTGATGATTCTGCCAATCCATTTTCTTGTGGATAGTAGGCAGTAGAGTGACCCAACTATATATGATATTTGGGATGAAATTCCACCATATTATTTTACTTAAAAGCATGAGCATTATCAATGATTATCTTCTTGGGAACCCCAAATCTTGACAAGATATGATCCTGTAGAAATTGTATGATCACTGTCTCAGTAGCTTGTCTTATGGGGATGGCCTCGGTCCATTTATTAAAATAGTCAGTGGCAACAAGGATCCATCTGTGCTTTCCGAAGGAATGTGGATTCATTTATCCAATGAAATCTAGCCCCCATTGCTGGAAAGGGGCTTCAATTGGTATGGGTTTTAAAGGTAATGGTAACAGCTTCCTTCTCTCCTCAAATATTTGACATTTATGGCAAGAAAAAACTTTCTTATGAGTATGAGAGAAGATGGTGGTCCAATAGAACCCTTCCCTCATGATTTTGTTTATAGTGGATTTCCAATAGTGGTGGCCTCCGCATACTCTTGCATGGAATTCCCCTATGAGTATTTTTTCATCCTGCTCATCTAAACAGTTCAACAACACTCCTCCCAGCTCCTTCCAATACAATTTCCCCTCCACGATGAAAATTCTAGATTCTTTCTGCTTGAGGAACCTCACCCTTATCCTGTCCATACCCATGGGGACTGCATGTGTTGTAAGACAAAAATGATATCAGTGTACCATGGGGAGGAAAGAAAATGCTCACCTACCGAGGGGTCTGGTTGTCCCTGAGGATTCTACTCTTCAGCTAACAATTCAGTAATCATGTGCAAACTCAGGGCATCACAGTTGGATTGGGCCATGAGCTTGGCCAGTCCCTGGACTTTGATCAGTTTTTTGGGCTTAATTTCCAGGTCGTATTTGAGGAGGACTGCTATCCACTTTCCCCTTCATCCCTTAGGATCTAATTGGGTCAGAATGACTTTTACAACATTGGTGGGTACATGAGCAATGATATAGGAATGTAGGATGTACACTCTAAAGTATTTTAAGGCTTGCACCGAAGCGTAAGCCTTCTTATCTAAGATATTATACTTCAGGGGAGAATCTCTTAGGGTCTTGTAAAAATAAATAGGTTGTTCATTCCCCTCTTGATTCTTTTGTAGCAATACCCCTGCCATTGTTTGTTCTGAGGAAAAATAAAATTTGAGGAAGTCCTTAGAGAAATCAGGGTTTGCCAACATTGGAGCTTCAAAAATTGCCTTCTTTATGTCCTCAAAGGATTTCATAGCTTCAATATTCCGCTTGATTTCTTTATCCTTCCCCATCATATCAGTTATGTACTTTACTATTTCAACAAAGGTAGAAATAAACCTTCTCAGAAAGTTCACTTTCCCCAGAAAAGACTAAACCTCTACCTTATTTCGAGGGAGCTCAATTTTACTAATCACTTCAACCCTCTTTGGATATATCCTGATGCCTTCCTGAGAGATTATATGTCCTAGTAGCTTCTCTTATTTCATAGAAAATAATCACTTTTTTGGATTCAGGGAGATGCCGAACTTTCTGCATTTTCTTAACATTCTCAAAAGGCGTGTGACATGTTCTTCATCAGATTTGGAAAAAACAGAAATATCATCTAGATAGATGACCGATATTTTTTCCTTTTCATCGGCAAAGGCTATATCCATCACCCACTGGAAATTTTCTCCTACATTCATAAGTCCAAACATCATTTTAGCATACATTAACGTTCCTTAGGGTGTGGTGAATTTTGTCTTCTCTTGATCCTCTAGGTGCACCACAATTTGGTTATAACCTGAGAAGCCATCCAGAGTGGAGATCCTTTGTGAACCCACTACCCTCTGCAAGATATGGTTCATTTTGGGAAGGGGGTAATGATCTTTCAGAGAAACCCTGTCCAGGTTCCTAAAGTTGAAGAAGATTCTTATATCCTCATTCTTTTTCTTGACGGGGACCAGATTTTCCACTTAGCATGAGAACCTGAGGGCCACAATGATTTTGGCCTCAAATAACTTCTTGATCTCCTTTTCTATCAAGGGTAGAAGGTTGGGATGAATCCTTCTCAACTTTTTTTTGAAGGGAATCTAATCTTTCTTTATGGGTATAGTATGTTGGATAATACTAGTATAATAAGCCTTGAGATCCCTATAGATCCAAGTAAAAACATTAGAGTATTCTTTCATTAGGGAGATGTAATTTTGCTTGGCCTCTGATGAGAGGGTCCTTGATATTTTGATGATATTGGGTTTCTCTTCAGTCCCAATATTTACATCCTTGACATCTTCACAACTTGGGACTAGTTTAGGTTCTTTAGCCACATCATTGTGATCAAACAAATTTTCTAAAGGAACTAGACCCATGTGTATAGAGTTTCCTTTTAGTTGCAGAATCTCCTTTCCACCGAGACTATTCACATACTCCTATCTTCCATCAACCTCTTGCAACTATGGATCCCAAGCTTCCTTAGCTTCACCGCTATCAGGATCTTCAACTGGAGTAACCTACTCTTCTCAGGGCATTTCTTTGGGAGAAAAAATATGTCTTTACAAGGGTTATTGAGTGGGGGTGGTCTCCTTTAGAAGTTCATTTTCTTCATCAATACTGAATCTATCAAAATCCCCAATGAGAGTGAGGAAAGTTTAGATATGCTTGTCATCTTCAAAAACTTGCCAACTTTTGACATTATCCAGAATAGAAGGTTTGTGCCTCACTTCGATTTCATATTTCCCAACAGGGTGCATAGGGACTTTGAAAGGCACTGCAAAAGTGGCTAGGGAATTAGCTACACAATTTTGTACTCTGGGAATTATATTAAAACTTCATTCTGCAAAGCATTCAATGAGGTATTGGGCATCATTTAGGTAGCTTCTCATCCTTGGATGTCTAGCCTAACACTCACCCGTCATTTGTTTGATTATTAGCTCATAATCCCCATGTAACAGTACCCTATTGACTTGGAGCTCCTTCAAGGATAGAATTGCTAATATCATATATTTGTGTTCTGATTCATTGTTCATACAGTTAGAAGCAATCTTTTACAAATAATTCAAATCTCACACTCCTGGGGGTCTCCATCATGTCCCCAACACTTACTCGACGGAGAGGACGTGACTAACATCTAACAACCCAGGCAAACTAAGCCCCATGAACATAATATAATAATGCATTTTATAAAAACATATAAAATCATAGATGCATAATTAAATGTACAACATATATATACAACAGAAGCAAATCATTCATTCAACACATTCATGCATTCAACATGTTCATGATAATTTCATAAGCAAATACAGTTGCAGAACTTAAATACTCAAGAATACTTATCTTTGAAAGAAGCTCGTCGCACAACTAGCTATGTCGCTACAACGTTCCACCCAACCATAGGCCAGTGTGATCTTTAGTCTCTCAGCAACACCGCCACCCCTGAGCTGGGCATGATCTTCCCCAAGGAATAAGGAACACTAGAAAACTTCACCCATAGCTAAGGATACAATTAAAATTCATTCAAGCCAACACAGTTGGGTTTATCAGAATTACACAAGCAATGGTTTACACTTAGCCAAATTAACAAGAGACACAACCAAGCAAATATATGGGTTTATCAGGCTACCAGACAAGCCATCCTTCCAGTTGGGTTTATCAGGCTGTCAAGGAGGTGGAAGAACTGACCGCTAAGCTAGTGAGCTCAACCATAGAGCTATGAACACCCACACCGGATCTAGCCTGATTTCTAAAAAATTACACACCCAACACAAGGAAGCATTCCCTTCTCTACTACACAGTCTCTCAGGCCATGCCTTCTCTTCCAATGCTATTCAGGGCATGCAAAGAAGAAAACCAACCTTCTAGATTGGTCTATGAGGTTCTTTCACACACTAGGTTTATCAAGCAAGTCTAGAATATATTTCCATCCCTTCAATCAATTCAAATGCCAAACATGGATGCACACACAGGGATCTCAGTCCTGGGATTTATAAAAAATGTAGCATATGCCAGTGATTACATACACGCACATAAATTTACAAATTTATGAACATTGCCAGTGCTAGATCGATCTCTGCAAAAATGCCAAAACAAAAACGTTGCTGGTCTTTCAAATCAAAGACACAAAATTGGATTCAGGAAAACAACTAGCAGATAGGGAAAAAGGTGGAAGAGAACGATTCACAAAGGAAAAAACAAAAAAATGTGAAGGATTGAGATTGCAGGATAGGAGAAAATTCGTGAAAGGTTCAGACTCAGAATCGTTTTTTTTTCTTGCTTGTTGCTGTGTGAATGCTGAATTGGTTTTCCAAAAAAAAATTTCCATTCAGAAATCATGAGGGGAGGTGAAGCGCTTGTTAACCCAAAAATCCCCCACATAGCTCTCAATGGCCTACACCACGCAAGGACACCATCTCACAACACTCATTTCACTCAATAAGACCTTCCATTTGACCCCCACACCTCCAAAAGAACCCAAGGATGAAGAAAAGGGCTCAAAACCCCAAAAAGGAGCCCAAAATAGCCCCCTAGGAACTAAAGCCCTCAAAAAGGGACTAAAAACCTAAAAGGGGCTAAAGTTAGGGCGGAAGGGGCAAAAGGACCAAAAAATGGGCTAAAACCTTGACCAAGGGCTTAAAACCCTAGAATCCCTTGGAAAAACTATAAAAGGAGGGTGGGGGGTCACTCTCAAAACACTCCTCACTTGCCTATTGTTATGCTGCCCATGGATGCTTTGAGACCTTTTCCTCTCAAACCACCTACATCCCTCTCCTCCATTTCCATCCCATCAAGCCATTGCTTCCCAACCAAGACATAGGTGCTCCCATGAGCTAGGGTATGGTGGCCCATTTCCACCCAAGTGAGGTATAACATTTCTTTTCACGTTTGTCTAATTGTTTTTTCTTTCTAACTGTTATTTTTATTTCCAGGTTCTATTGTTGACATTGTTTGCAAGTTTTCCATTGTAGTAGCTTAGGTTGCTTGTAGGTTTCAAGGAGGTGGAACCCTAACCTGTTTTTTGCAGAGGGGTTCACAAGGGATTCATCTCCCTCTTTCTTTTCTATTATTAGCTCATAGTTTAGTCTAGTTTTAGTTTTCTGTCACTAGAATAGCTTAGTTTATTTCACTGTTCTGTTTATGCTATTTCCATTTCATTTTTTCCTGTTTTCAAAGAGTAGGAACCTACCCTTGTTCCCTATAGGCATAAGGGAGCCATTCTTGCTCCTACGGTGAGGAGAAATCCTCACTATAGCTTTGGCGACTCCGTTGGGTCAATCCCACAGGATCCCTGGGCCAAAAATTTCAAGTTTTCAAGTTTTTTCAATTTTACCCTAGTTTTCAGAAATCTTATGTTAGATTTGTCTTAAATATTCTTTATTTATTGTTTTAGTCAGTGCGAAATCCTCTTCTAGTCCAAGCCAAGTCAGACTGACCCCAGTACCAGTTACTGTCGGCTAGATCTGACCCTACCTCACCAAAAAACCTCATTCCAGAGCAAGGCGTTCTTATCGGGGGAAAAGGTGAGATTGGGGTGCTCTTAATGAGCAAACAGGTGTTCCCAGGGTGCACTTAATCCCCTGATAGGAGCAACTTCATCCCAGAATCTCAGCTTGCAGCTGTTTTCACATTCTGTGTGACCCCTTCGCTCATTTCTGGAAAAATCTTGTGGCCCCCTCGCTAGATTTGGTTAGAAATGTGTGGCCTGTCACACAGAAGTTGAATTTAAGTTTAATTGATAGTAATTTTCAGTTTCAGAGGACTGTTAGTGCAGCCCAGCCGCCTCTATCCACCATTGCAGGTCCTTTTTAGTTCCAATTTTTATTTTCTACAAATTAATCCATGAACAATGTGTAAATGTTAAATCAACTATTAAGGCTTAATAAAATCAACTATTCTAACTAAAAGTAATTAAAAAATAACCATCTTGCTGCCCCCTTCCTCCTCTACCCAGTCATCACCCTCTGGGTATTCTGGGATACGACGAAGGGTATGCTTGTATAGATCTAAGCACTCCATGGTATTTTTCCCAAACCACTAAAACCGGGTGACCTGGAAGGTAGAGGGGGTAGAGAAGGAGGGATTCTCACGGCACTAAGCGTCCTCCTTGTTGACCAGCCTAGCACCTGGGAGGTGACCTGAGGATCCATGGATGGGCTTAGTCCCATTGTGTTGAGAGCCCAACACCTTCTCTTGGTTGAAGAAGAATATCACTGAGAGGTAGACATTTAGTTAGGCCAACAATCCAGGGTTAATCACTATACTTGCTTACAAATTTTTGTTTATGTTTGCATACAAAACCATGATATGAACTCTACCATGAACTCATAAACCATATTGCAAACAACCAAAGATTAGAACAAACAAGAAAACCAACACACCATACCAAATAATTAACCCAACTCAGTTCATGACGCTGAGTAAGCCTTAAAATTTACCAAATTTACACTAAGTTCAATCAATTCTACAGTCTTTGAGGACATAAGTCCATGTCTCCTTCAACTATGGGAAGTACTTGGGATTTTTACCAGAAGCTCATTGTGAGGAGTACCATAGGAACCCCAAAGTAGTTGGCCGCTGAGAGGAATTGCCAAGCAAAACGAACAATGACCCCTTCTGATTGAGTAGAAGCGCCCATGAGGAACAAGCCAAGCGCTGTCTTTTGGCAGTGTTGGTGGATGAAAGACCACCTTCAGCCAATAGGAATCCATTGAAACCAGGGTCCACATCTCATACCCACCAGTTTCACACACAAAAGCGAACACAATTGATCCTCCACGATCTTCCTCATGCCTGAGAGGCGAACCACCACCATTTAGAACACTTGATCGGTACCGTCGAAGCCACTCGCAGCTATCTCCCACACCGTCAAAGGGCCACATAGCCTCAGATTCTGATTCAGACCCATATCAGTCTGAACCAGTCCTCCACACCACACCATCATGCCCCATGGCTAGTGAAAATCTGGATCCATTTTTCAGCCTAACTTTAGCGAGTGGACCCATGTCCACATCACAACCTGGCACCCACAACTTGGCAAGAGGTCCAAGCACAGTCATGCAGACTATCGTTAGCCAATTGCCACCACCCATAGTAACCAGCCAAGCTGGCCTAGTGGTAACACACCGGTGTAGTGGCCCCTCCACACACACTGCCCCTCCGGCCACATAGGGGGGGGGTAGTGCACCGTCCACCTACATTGCCACTACTGTAATACATGGGGGTAGTGCACCATCCACCTACATTTCCACTACTGTAATACATGGGGGCAACGCCCCTGCTACCCATACCATCCCACCCACAACACTCGGGGGCATTGGACCATCCACCATGGTGCCGCCACAAGCACCCCCAACCATGCAGATGCATTATGCACCTAGAAACCCCACCCCCATTGCAGCCCCATCCCACATCAAATTGGGGTCAAAACTGCCCTTCATGGCTCATCTAAGCTCGCCTGAGTTGGCTAGATTAATGACTGATCCCATCCGCCACCAATCTTTCTAGCCACCCATGCCAACTAAGCTGCCATCATACATCCCAAAGTTTGAAGGCAAAGCCGGGGAATGTCCCCAATGTTAGCACTCAGAATGTACCCAGGTTGTAAAAGGTAAACTCCAAGGTAACAACAAAACCACTTTAGGAAGAAACTGGTATTTTCTTCCAGAGAGGGATCTCTCAATAAAGATTTAACAGGACCAGATTTAACAAGACCAGATATAAAATAACATTCAAAGATTTATGTATTTGGCTGAAACAATCACATAACCATTGGGCATGGAGTCATATACAATATAAATATACCACAAAGACATATACATGATATTCATTAAAGGCAAGGTAATAACATCATCACAGTCATTCAAATTGATCCAGGTGGAACAGAAGAGATGAAGAAACAACCCATTAATACAGAGCATCAACAAGGATGAGTTCTATATCAACTTTAGCAGAAAAAATCATATAATATCTGAAATGATGACCAGAGCATAAACACATGAATTCCAATCATCTAACGCTATATTCCAGCTACGAGGAAGAAACAAAATGGAGTGTTGCACAAGGGAAATACAATCACATAAAGAAAGAAGCACAGACTGTAATATCAACGACACATGAATCTCTGACAAAAAATATCATGCATTCACTTTGTTATTTCAAAAACAAATATGTTCTCCAAAATTATCCACCACCCGATGGGTTCCAACCTCCATCTCTTAAAAAAGATGCATATTTATACATAAAATGATAGGTCTTCCAACAAGAAGATCAATAACAGAATGATCGGCTTAATTTAGAGTTTGTAACTGAATTCCTAACCCCTAGGAAGTTTGTTACAACTCCAATCCTAACAGATCATAAAGTACAAATCAACTTGATAACAAACTTTCTCCCATCAGCTCCACGTCTTTGCCCTATCAGCTCCATGTCTTTGCCCTATCAGCTCCACGTCTTTGCCCCATCAGCTCCACGTCTTTGCCCCATCAGCTCTTCAGTGCATGACACTTGTTTCTAGGGATGAAGAATATACTTTTTCTTTCCAAACCGCTCCACATATTTCCACTACTCCGAACTTGGGGTGTTGCATTCCATTATTTCTCGAATTGCTACTTCGAGCTCCATATATGCTTCATAGGACTTCTTGGGCAATCTGCTTTTGATGATGGCGAACTTCTGTAGAATCTCGAAATCTTTTGTTAGCATATCCACAATGGTCTTCCCTGTCAGGATTTTCTCCAAATCATTGAATTTGGAGTGGTCCATGCGGCACTGGACAAGCAGGTTATGATAATGTTCATGTGAGAACATCCATCCCTCTCCATCCGAGAAAGAAGGCAATCCGTCCTCGAACAGTTCTTTAAAATCCTATTTAAAATTATTAACCTGCAGAAGTAATTCTTCTGATTTATCTTGGACCGTTTTGATTAAGTGATACTTGTGGATGATTTTCTTTGCCCACATCACTATTGATACTCTGTCCTTTATGCCCATCTCGTGCAATTTTTTATATGTCAGTGAATTCAGAAAATTTAGTGTGTTCTGAGCTGTAGCAAGAGGTCTTTTCTCCATATGTTCATTTACCAGTTTTAATCTCTGGTGAGCCAAATTTATCATTATATTCAAATCATCAATAAAATTTAGATAGTGCCGGAACTTGGTAATCTCTATACACAAGGTATCCCAAATGATATGTTTTGCACCCTGAAGAGGGCCTTTCCCGATGCTTTTCTCCTTTAGCTCATTGAACTTTTTCTGCAACTGATTTCTGTCCTGTAATATTTTCTTTTTACTTTCATTTACTTTGGCCAATTCAGCTTTTATCTTTTCATTCTCTGCCTTCAAATATTTGATTGCTTCTTCTTTCAAGCTCACCTGGGACATTGGCACCAACAAATCATCGGTAGAGAAATCATCTAATGGCTTCTGGATATTCACAATAGACAAGTCCTCGCTGGTGGGAGTCTGGCTCATCAACTCCTCCATAATCTCCTTCTCTTCATTCTGATCTTTTTTCATCAAGGAGATTTGGGATAACAGTTCCTCCCTTTCGGCTTCCCACCTGTATTTTTCTTCCTTTAAACTCCATCATCTCTTGATGGAATTTATCCTTCTCTTCTTGGAGAGCTAGTAACTCAGATGACTGAACATGTTCAGCACCTAGGATCTTCAGCTTCTTCTTCAGGACCTGGAGTGCATTGTCTTTTTCCTCTAACATCCTCTTGACTTCATGGGTGTTGTCTGAACTAGCAATGTCTATTTGCAGCTTCCTAATCTGAACAACATTTGCTTTATTTTCCACTCTCTCATGTTTCAATTGAATTTCTAATTTGTCTATCAAAACTTGCAATTTATTAATCCTCACCATGGCTTGTAGTAAGTCTGAGTAGATGATAACGCTGGTCTGTTTGTGAAGTTGAATTTTATCTGGAGTGCTGATTTTGTCTAGCCGGATCTCCATTTCAGACATCTTCTTGTCGCTTACCATAGCCATATTAAATGTATTTCTCTCAGCATCTCTAGCAGAGACTAAAGAGGTTTTTGAACTGTACAAACTTCTCACCCTCGGGAGCAAATTTCTCGTCTCCTCCATAGACTGTTTCCTCTTCTCCATGTAGCTGGCTTTGAGCTCTTCCTTCGACTTAAACATGTGACATAATTCCGAACTATCTACATCACCCTCCACATTTTTAAAAGAGAATTGACTTACTTGCAATGGTTTCTTGGGAACTAGGGAAACCCTTTTGGAACCATCAGAAACTTCCTCATCTACAATTTCACCACTTTTAAGCAACTTTGCCTTTTTATGGGGCCCATCTTCGTCTACATCCATACTCTCAGTTTCAAACAAACTCCTCTTGACCACAATACCAACACCTTCTGTTATTTGGGTTGCTGTGACAGGTATAGTATGTGTCTCTTCATCAGACTTTGACCTGTCAGTACACTGCAACAAATTGGCCATTTCAGCTAACCCCTGAATAGCCTGATGCTCAAATGGTTTATTCTTGTTGGCCTTTTTTCTCAATGAGATCACATGGTGGGGGTCGTAATTCACATTTACATCTTTTATGAAATCCATATTCTCCAGCAACTTTTCTATAAAAGCCAAGGCACCCTTACTTTTAAAAATTAAAGTGCCAACCTTAAATGGAAATTTTATGTTTGAAGACTTTTTGAAAGCACAAAAATGCTCCTCCTCAGACAGCAATCTCTGTCTCATGAATTCCAGTGCGAAGATCCTCGAGGTTAAAAAGGAGGGTAGCCTATAAGGCTGACCGGTAAACCCATATATTCTTAACAAAGTATAATCTTTGTACGGAAGCCAATCTCCAACCCGATCCTCTGGTGAAGACTGCATTAAATTTCTCATTTCGTCCAGGACGTGGGGCAATTCCTCATCAAACAACATTTTGTACATTTCCAACATGATCGAATTAGCAAATTCGAACATGTTGATTTGCTTAGGCAAATCAGAAGACCATAGAGTACTCAAAAACTTCAACTCAGTGATATTGGAGCATAACAGCATATTAAGCAAGTAAGTCTGGAACCTAAAAAACCGAACCTTTGGAAACTCGCCTAGCTGAAGATGGATTGCTTCAGCTAGATATTCGTCTAGACTTAAAACCGGGGTTGACTGAGACTCAGAAACAGAGGAACTTATTCTCAACAAAAATCCGAGAATGACCTCACCCACATGACAATCATCATCCAAACCTAGTACTTGACAAACTAAAGAAATGACTAATTGGACTTCACTCTTGAAAATATGTATAGGGTAGGGCAGGAATATACCATCTAAAGACTGACCATCATTTAAAACACTAGACAAGAATTTGCAGCGGGTTTTGGCTTCACACTTCTTGTATAATTCGACCAAGATTGACTCATTTACTGCTTCACGACTATCTGGGTAATCTTTAGGTAAACTAAGGTTTTCTCTGATGACCATGGCATCAACTCTACAAAGTATTCTAGATGCAGACCGACTCACACTAATCCTCTGAGAAGGAGAATAGTTTATAGCACACCACTCTGCGAACTCTGGGAAATGGAGGTTTTCTCAATAGCGAAATAGTACAGAAAAGATTTGCAAACATTCAATACATCATTCCCTCGCGAATGGTAATACCATAATTTCTCCTTACTGACATACACGCTCCCTACAGATAGGAAGGGGTCGCACACGCTCCTATATCTGTCTACTAAAAACTCTTCTCTGTCATCTACGACCTAACCAGACACTTGAATTTCTTTCCCCTGGTCCATTACTGAATTTACAATGGTAATTTGGACAGAGGAATTACAGAATTACAGGGTTTAAGCTTTACCTGGTCGACTGTAGAGGCGTGTGCTCGGAGCATGTCCGAAACTGACAAATGGAAGCTGACAAATCGTCCAGTCCTTTTCACCCATCCCAAGTGAATAAAATAACAATGATACGGGTCATCCTTGCCTTTATAGGCCCCTTTTGTCTCTGGAGCCTACCACAATTCGCCACGTGGACAACAATTTATTTTCCGCAACCACCATCTATTCCTATCTGCCATGCACTTTTATTCCCCAGATTCATTTAAAACCATTGATATGATTCCTCTTTAATTCTCAACCTTTGGATCACATGCAACGTACCTCGTTCCGCCAGGAATCCCCATCATAAACAACGTGCAAGTCTCCGCCCCAGAAACATCTCCAACCATCGATGCAATCGCTTCTCATCACTCGACCGTTAGATCGGGAAAGAGACATTCGATTCCGCTGATCTTCCCAACCTTATCCTTCGGGAAACTTCATGCTCCGTAATTTCCTATAGCTGTAGATGCAATCAGCCTTTATTTGTGAGCCGTTGGATCGTGTGACACCTACCAAATTCCGCTGGGCTCCGTCACTTTACCAGTCGTGCAGCTCTGATCTCTGGAATTATTCTCAGCCAATGATGTGATACCCCTTTAACTTTCCACCATCGAATCATATGCCATGTACCAAATTCCACTGGGCACTTCGGAATTATCCACCACGCAAGTTCACTCTCCGGAAATCATAATAGCCGTTGATTTGATTCACTTTGATTTTCAACCGTCAGATCGATCACCGGATAAGTCATTCCGTTGGGCGCTTTGGGTTTATCGGTCATGCAGGTTCTGGTTCCGGAATCAATCTCAACCGTGGATGTGATCCGAATTCACCTCTCCTCCATTGGATTGAGTAGCATGTACCCAATTCCGCCGGACTGTATTACTTTAACCAACATGTGATTTCACAAGGCGGATTAAATGTGGACCGTAGATCTGCCCGAAACAGATTGAGAGCCGTCGATCTGTGCACCCGATGAACGCCCGGACATACGTTATCTCCCTCACAATTTTGAAGAGCGGAGAGGATATCGGCCATTGATTTTATTCCTTCTCCCACCGTGGCTTAGGATCTTTGGTATCTTAGTCGCTTTTTTGCCTATCGCCCCATTCTTACAATATATCCTTTAACCAAAGTTTGGTAAACACTTGTTGTTTTTCCTCCACCATGGTTTTTTATCCCCTTGCTAAATAATGGTGTTAACAACTAGCTCCATCTGGGGATGATATCCTCCCTGTGAGGTATCAAAGAACTCATAGATCAGGTTCCTGTTTTTTGATTTTGCGTCATAACTTCTCAAAAACCCATCTTTTGTTTTTGTAAATATATCATTTTTATATATTTTTAGAAAAGGAGTGGTGTGCCTCCTGAACTTTAGGGATTTCACTGCGAGCTTTCAAATACACTCGGATTACCATCCCTATTTATTTGTAAAGAGAAATAAATATGTACAATTCTATGATACAAATTTTACCTTCCCCCTCAGGACAGGTAATGCTTTAGATATCTTCCATTTACAAGGTTACTCTCCAGAAGAACCCCATTTGTATATTCTAGTAAAAATGCATTTTGTCCTCTGTATCCAGCAACAACGTAAGGTCCTACCCACATAGGGTCAAACTTTCCATGCTTGTCTTCATTAGGAGCATCCCATTTCAAAACCAGGTCACCAATCTGAAACTGCTCTTCCTTGATTCTTCTGTCAAAAGTATTCTTCATTTTCTCCTGATGTGACTGCACTTTGTTGTAATCCTTACTTCTTCGTTCTTCTAGCTCAATGATCTGATTTATCCTTCGCTGTATGTGATTTGGTTCTTCTTGCCGATCTTGAAAATATCTCATAACTGGTAGCCCCAATGATGTTGGAAAAATTATTTCAGCCCCATATACCAGTTGGAATGGATACATGCCGATTGCTCTTTTAGTACTAATCCTGTCAGCCCATAGAGCATATTTTAGTTTGGTGTGCCAGGACCTCTTATTATCTTCCAACAACTTTTTGATGATCCTCACCAGGCTTTTATTTGAAGATTCATCTAATCCATTTCCTTGAGGGTAATATGCAGTTGAGTGATTGAGGCTTATATGATACTTATGACAAAAATTAATCATCTTCCTAGATTTGAAATCAGTTGCATTGTCTATTACTATCCTTTTTGGACACCCGAATCGAGCCAATATATTTTCTTCAAGAAAATCCATGATCACATTTTCAGTGGCCCTCCTGGTAGGAATTGCCTCTATCCATTTAGTAAAATAGTCTGTAGCTGTCAAGATCCGCCTATGCTGACCTGATGAATTGGGGTTTATTTTACCAATAAAATCCAAACCCCATTGCTGGAAAGGAGCCTCAACTGTTATTGGATTCAGAGGGAGAGGCAGTACCTTTCTCTTACCGTCGAAAATTTGGCATTGATGACATTTGCTGATTTCTTTATATACATCTGAGAATAACATAGGCCAATAATAACCAGCTCTCAGGATTTTGTTTGCAGTCACCTTCCAAGAATGATGTCCCCCACAGTCTCCTTTGTGAAATTCTTTGGTAACCTGCTGGGCTTCATCTTCCAACAGACAATTTAGTAGAACTCCTCCAGGATATTTCCAATAAAGATATTTATTATGATACAAAATTTAGCAGATTTCAACTTTATAGATCTTGATCTCGATTTACTTAATCCTTCTGGTGCTTACAAATTTCGGAGGACGCATACAATACCAGAATACCATGGAGAGGCCACAAAATCAGCCATCACTTCTATCTATGTGTCCAACTGGTCAGATTGGTGAGTCAAAAAATTGATCTGTAAAGATTCACAATTTGAGTTTGTCATCATCTTTGCTAACCCTTGTCCTTTAACTAGCTTCGTGGGTTTTATTTCTATATCATATTCCAATAATGTAGCTATCCATCTCGCCCTCCTGCCTTCGGGGTCTGGTTGAGTCAAAATTGCTTTTACTGCAGCGGTTGGAACATGTGCAATTACATGGGAATGAAAAACATATACTATGAAATCCTTTAATGCTTTAATTAAAGCATAGGCCTGCTTTTCCATGATGTCATATTTCAATTCCCCATCCCGTAGCATTTTACTAAAAAAGGCTATGGGTTGTTCCAAATTTTCATCATTTTTCTGTAATAATACTGCTGCTATAGTATGTTCCGAAGCATATGAGAATACTAAAAAATCTTTGGCGAAATATGGACTTACCAAAGCAGGAGCTTCTGAAATTGCTTTCTTGATTTCCTGAAATGACTCCTTAGCTTCTGTATTCCACTTTATTTCATGACCTTTCTTCAACATATTTGTAATATTCATCAAAATCTCAGCAAATCTTGGTACAAATCTCCTCAAGAAATTTACCTGTCCCAGAAATGATTGTATCTCCTTTTTGCTTCTGGGTTCTCCTACCTTCAGAATTGCACTTACTCTTTCAGGATCAATCTTTATGCCATATTTGGATATTATATGGCCTAGCAGCTTTCCTTCTTCTAGTGCAAAATTAGACTTCTTAGGGTTCAAAGATATGCCATACTTCCTACACTTCATGAAGACCTTCTCCAGATGATGCAAATGTTCTCTGTCAGACTTTGAGTAGACTGTGATATCATCCATATAAATTACCACGAAACTTCCAATTTCTCCTGCAAAGGCAATGTCCATAGCTCGCTGGAAAGTGGCGCCTGCATTCATCAAACCAAAAGGCATCTTCGCATACATGAAAGTGCCCCATGGTGTAGTAAAGGCAGTTTTCTCCTGATCTTTTGGCAGCACTTTCATCTGATTATACCCAGAAAAACCATCCAGCATCGAAATCCTTCCATCTCCCACCACTTGCTGCAGTATATGATCCATCTTGGGTAGAGGATAGTTGTCTTTCATGGAGACTTTATTCAAATTGTGGAAATCTATGCACAGTCTTATCTCTCCATTCTTCTTTCTAACAGGGACCAAATTCGCAACCCATTTAGAAAATATGAGTGTTACAATGATCTTGGCATCAAATAACTTCTTTATTTCCTTCTCAATGATAGGGAGCAACTTAGGATTGATCCGCCTGAGTTTCTGTTTAAAAGGATTCTCCCCACGCTTTATAGGAATAGTGTGTTGTATGATAGATGTATCATATTCTTTGAGGTCTTCATAACTCCAAGCAAACACATCTGTATATTTTTTCAACAACTTTACATACTCCTCTTTCTCTCTTTCAAGCAACTTCTTGGATAATTTTATGATTTTAGGATTTTCCTAAGTGCCAATATTTTTATCTTCAATGTCACCACCAACAGGTTTCACTTTGGGGTTCTTGGAAACATCATTCTGATCAAAGAACCTTTCTAAAGGGATCAGGCCTCTTGGTATGAAATTATTTTTCAGCTGGATGATATCCTTACCTCCCAAGGTTTTCCTTAACTTCTCAGCATCTTCTTCTTTTGTTTCAATTTCTTCATCATCTCCAAGGGTCCTATCATTATCATTTTCATTGTCAAAATGAGTATTCACAAAATCCCCTGATAACTCTAGAAATATTCGGATCTGCATATCATCTTCAAACACCTGCCAGTATTTGGAATTGTCGGGGATAGAAGGTCTGTTCAAAATCTCCACCTGGTATTCCTTTTTTCTAACCATTGGGTTTTCAAATTTTCCAGTAGATACTGCTAAAGAATCAGCCACCAAATTTTCAACCCTGGGAACAACTTGAATTGTATGCTCTATGAATAAATTACCAAGCATATCCCATACTTCATTTCTGTAAGCTCTCATCCGAGGATGCCTAGTTTGATAACTCTCATTCACCTGGTTTATCACCAACTCAGAATCTCCCAAGATCTTGACTCTTTGAGCCCCCAAATCTTTCAAAGCACGTAATCCTAATAACAAAGCCTCATACTCCGCCACATTATTTGTGCATTCAAATAGAAATTTGTATGATAAAGCTTTGAAATCATGAATAGGAGAAATTATGATACACCAGCCCCAACACCAACCTTTGCAACAATTCCATCAAAGTACATGATCCATTGGCCTTCTTTTTTCTGCTTTGCTTCCAAAGCTTCCTGTTCCAAAACTTCTTTTTCATCATTTTCCTCAGACTTCTCCTGCAATGTCTTTTCTACCTCATGTGGGACAGCCTCATTAAAGAAAATGGAAGACCCCAAATCAGTATCAACAGCATATATGTGATGGACTTCAGGTTTATCTTGACTGCTAACCACATAGGGAGTTCTTTTTTCACTATATAACCTTCTGCTCCCATCTGGAACAGGAATCGTTGCATATGACATGTCCATCTGTAAACTACCTTTCAGCTTGGAGGTCCAAGATCTTGACAGCAATACCCCAAATTTGGGTGGAATATCTGCTACCACCACATCTATGACTATAGTATTAGATGGCAATTTATTCAGGGTCACCACCATGTCTTTAATCAAACCAAGGCATTTTACTCTCTTAGAATCAAATGAGTATAAATCCTTATATGGTCTAGTCACTTCTAATCCCATACTTTCCACGACTCCTTTAGGAATTAGATTATGGGATTCCCCTGAATCCAACATAGCATTGTGGACCACTTTGTCATGCACATTTAGACTTAAATAGAAAGGAGGAACCTCTTCACCTTCTAAATTTTCAACTTTTGGTCCAAATGAAATAGCAAGATTATCATCATTCAATTCTAAAATGTCTGACTACCATTCTCCTTGGTTTTTGATCATTTTGGTGATAGTATCTCTGTATTCAGTGTTTCTCAATAACTCATTAAATGGAACAGAGATTTTTAGTTTTGAAAGCTCGTTTTTTAAGTTAAAACCAACACCAATCTTTTCCACATCAATCGGAGTCGCCTTCTTTATTATTTTATCCCTTTGTACATCATTTTCAACCTCTTTACTCACAAAGGGTTCTTTTTGTAGTCCTTTCCTTTTTTCTCCATTCAAAGAACTAGAGGAAGGCTGATTTGGGTTTGCCTTCCCTTTATTTATGGGGACATCCCTATTCCTCAGTCTCATTTTCCTTTGCACATCATCCATTGCATGTAAATAACCTCTCTGATACAGCTCATTTTCAAATTCTTCATTTGCACCTTCCTGGGAAAACATATTGTGTTCTTCTTCAGTAAGATATATCTCTGAATCCTGTTCTCCAAACAGACGAATCTCATTTTCAGGTGGATCTTCTTCATCACCAACATAATTTTCAGGGAAAGGCGGACGGATAGGCTGTTCTTCTTGGTTTCTTGGATTTCTCTGTCTATTCTGGGGAGGAACAAGGGGATTTGGTCTTCTGAAATTTGGATTCCTGATTTGGGGATCCCCTTGCTCCCTGTTGAAGGGCCTAGTATCCATGGTTAACCTATCCATCAACTTTTCCATAGTCTTCAACATCGTCTCAAATTTAACATCAGTGGAAGAGGATGAAGTAGAAGGCACATTTTCTTCTTTTCTCCTCCTGTCCACGTCTCTATGTTTCATCTTTCCACTAGCCATCATGTTAGCTTCCACTTCTAGGGCATCAGTAAACATGGCAGCAAGAGTTGCCGATTTCCTTTCCCGCAATGAAAATGCAAAATCATTATCAAAAGCTCCAGCATAATGCAGTTTAGCAGCTGCAGGAGAAGGTTTTATATCTTCCAGAATAGAGTTGTAAGCCCTCATGAATTTGCTTGAAAATTCATGAACAGATTAAAACCCCCCCTTTTTGAGACTATTGTACTGAGATAAAAGCTACAGAGGGTTCTGTTTATCATCCCACCTGTCCAGAAAGGCGTTTTGAAAGGCTTGAAAATTTGCTATAGATCCATTAGGCAAGTCCTTAAACCACTTCTTTGCCTCCCCAGACAAAATTTGGGCAAATAACCACAGTTTGACATCAGGATAGTCAAATTCTTCCAATTCAATGAAATCTTCAAACTTGGCAACATGCTGTTTTGCGGTTATATCACCTTCCCCATCAAATAAAGAAATTCTCTGAGAATAATTTTGGGGAAGATCATGTAATACAGCCGGCAAACGCAAGGGAGCAAATCTAGCGGCCATTGGTCTGGGTGGGTTCACAGGAACTGAAGTACTTTGAGAATGCTCAGAAGCAGTTGTTTCAGCTTTAGAGGTTTGTTGCAAGTCCTTCCAGAGGGAATCTAACAGATAGGACTCTAACCTACGAGGATTGAACTCAGTATTTTTGAGGTCGGATTCAGATCGAGCTCTCAACCTACGAGGATTGAACTCAGTATTTTTGAGGTCGGATTCAGATCTAGTTCTCAACAGGGTCTGCGCAGTATTGACTTCCCATTCTGGATTAATATGAGAATCCGGTGATGATGATGGGCCGAACAAAGGAAAATCTAACTTCTCTTTATTTTTTCTCTTAAACAACTTTTCTGGATCCTCAAAACTTTTCAGAATTTCGGTATCAGAGTTTCCTCATGTATGTCTTCTTGAAGCTAGAATGTCGTTCTTGAATTCTGAAACAATTTCACAATGAAGTCGCCAAGGCAAATATACAACCTTCTTTTCTTTTTGAAATTCCTGTTTGCCCACAGAAATCTTTCTTAATCTTTGTCGTTCTTGTTGATGTATATGTAACTTCAGAATGTATTATTATATGTATTTTATATATTGTAACCCGGTGTTTATTTCGGGATGTTTCTATTATGTATTTGAGTCATATTGTCTTACCCCGATGTTCCGATCGGGAGGATTATTAATGTAAACAAGTCTTTTCAAGTCATTAGGTAAGTCCCCACAGTTTCAGGGCACTTGGGTTATTATACACTAATTAAGGTGTAGGCTCGAGTAAGTAATTGTAAGCTAAGCCTACATGGTTGAGTTCACTTCAAGTCAACGGAAGAATATAAATAGAGAGTGAGAGTCTCTCTATTTATCACTTGTGAATTACATCACTTTCTCTCTCAAGTGTGGCGCACCTTTGGAGAAGGAAATACTTTGGCTTGACAGAAGACAGAAGGCTGCTGTTGTGTTGGGAGGTCATCTTACTGTTTTGGGTTCACATCTTGTGGTGATACTATCTTAGAGGAAGTTGAGGGTTTTTCACCATTTATGGTTTCCCCTATCAAAACTCTTTGTGTCTCTTGTCTCATGTGATGTGCTTATGTTATTGCTGTGCTTGTTATTCTCTCAGTGAAAAGATCCTAACATAATGCTAGCTTAAATGTTGAAAAAACTAACATGGTATCAGAGCTAACCTGAGAAGAAGAAATTGTGCATATACAGGAACTAGGGCTTCCTATTTTGTGGATCTTCCTCCACATATTTTCAGCAAAAGTATGCTAGGATGACTCTCCATTGAAGGGTGCATCTTTCTGTCGATGCAGAATTCAATTTCAAGCATTTTCAGTTTCAATGCGGAAATTATGGCTTTCTACAGAAGAGGAATTTTTGATTGATACTAGAATAGGATTTTTCTCCTCATCAAAATCGAATTTTAGAGACCTGGATCAAGAAATTTGGTTGGGTGAAACTCCAGGAAAGTCAAACCCTAGTTTGACCCTGAGCTAGGAGAAACCCTAAATACTAACACTGCTAAGTTTTGGTATAGTCACTATATTCTGAGATTTCCGAAGTCTCAGAAGCTGAAAATTTTAGGGGCCGAAGATCAAATCCTTATGAACACTATATCCAAAAATTATCTTCAGATTCGCTATATGATGGGAGATATGATCTCTCCAAGTTAGGGTTCCATCCTCTTCCAGAATTCATCCATAAACAGGACACCTGGGGAGAATTGTAATATCTTGAGCTACAGAGGTCCAAATGGAATTCCTGAAGACGTTCCAGAAATGGCATGGACTTTACTTTCTGTGTTCTAAAGATCAGACTCAGAAGATGAACCAGTGACACGCGGTATGCCGTACAACTTCACTGTTCTGAACAGTCCTGTAACAGGTCACCTTGGTAAAAGGATCATAAATCCAAAATGGTGAAACCAATTATGATAAAAACTATGGTTTTGGATCCGGTAAATGTGAGGTTACCTCAGTGAGAAATTTCAGACATAGAGGATTAGTAATTTCAGAGATATCATAGAAACAGTAATAGGAATTTCTGCAGAAGAAATCAGAAAATTAGGGCTTCCTGTTCTGGGAGATTCCCTCCACTGTTTTCAGAAAAGGAGTACATTGGACAGCTCCATTTGAAGAGATATATCTGTTTGTCCAATAAAATTTGAAATATTCCAAGTTTTGAAAATTAGGGTTTCTGCGACAAACCCTAGATCAGCGAACTCCGGGACAAGGACGGACACCTCAAATCGGTAAGATCTAATCCTTTGTTATTTCCATTTGAGGTTCTCATTTCAAAGTGATCTATCACATCAGCTTGATGATAAGCTTGTTGAAGTTGACAACTTCCAAGCATAGAAGTATTTTATCTCTCTGGATTGGACACCTACATGAGTATAGAGGTTCCAGTTTCAGAGGGAGACAAGGCCAAAGAAGACATCATGCTCATGCTGCAGAGGATGATGAACCATCCAGAAAAGAGATCCAGATATGAGAGTGAAGAATCTTCAAGTGAGGATGAATATGTTCTGATATCAGCTCTCACAGGTAACATTACTCATGGAAGTGATGATTGGCTTATAGACAGTGGGGCTTACAAACATATGATGGGATTCAAGGAATCCTTTGTAAGACTGTCAGAACATGAATCACCTCACAAGGATTGAAGAAGAACCTTCTCTCCATTTCAGCATTGATGCAAAAGGAACGCAGGCTGCATTCATAGATGGTCAAGTCATCATATGGCCAAAAATAAAAGACTATCGATGATGTGGTAGTGATTGAAGAACAAGAAGGAGGCTTGTACAAATTGAAGGGATATCTAGAACAAGCCTTCATCCATGACACAGTAGAGCCAAATGAGATTTGGCACAGAAGGCTTGCACATGTGCACTACAAAGCAAAGTTGTTGAAGGTCTTCCAGAATTTCAAGCTATTTGAAGGGAAGAACAACTTGAAGCAGTAAAAGAAGCGGTGAAGAATGCAGAAGTGGTGATGGACACCTTGAATGACCTCCCAGGATCGTGGAATTCATTCATTCAAGGAATGTGTTCCATAAGGAAGTGATTACTTTCATCAAACTTTGGGAAAAAGAAGAAGCTCTAATCATAAGAAGAGAAGAGAAGATGGGAGCAACTGAAGATCAAGCTATTTCCATCCAAATAAGATCCCTCAAGCAATGAGGAATATGAAGAACTCAACTCT
>LPNX010027321.1:311604-373572 GCA_001517045.1 Pseudotsuga menziesii
GAGACGTGAAGAGAATTTCATAGTTCCATCATGCAGTAGATGGAAACATGGTGGGATACAAAGCAAGATTCGTAGAATGAGGCTTCTCACGAAAGGAAGGCCTAGACTATGAAGAGACATTTGTAGCCAGTAAGAGTTGAAACAAATACATGATGAGATTGATGAAGATCTTAACCTTGGCTAAAAGGTTGAAGATGAAATTCTATACACTAGATGGATGCATAGAATACTAGTAGCATAGGAAGCTACTTGTCACTCCGGTATAGAATGTTTTCAGTGCATAGAGCATAGAAGACAGAGGGAGTATGATGCTCCGCTTCAGAGGGAGTGACTACAGAATATCTTGAGGTTCGACATGGTACAACAGGATGAGCAGATTACTGATGACTCTAGGATTTATTGAGAGTAAAGTGGATTCCAACCTTTGCTTCAAAGTTGAAGGTGGAAGACCAGTGATGCTCCTGTTATGTGTCGATGCACTATTGTTCTAGGTATGGAGGTGTGGCAGAGTATAGATGGAATATTCCTTGGACAAGGGAAGTATGAAGTAGAGATCCTGAAGAGGTTCAGGATGATGGAATGCATGGCCACACCTATGGCATCGAACCTGAAGCTATTGAGTGATGCTTCTTCAGAGACGGTTGATACTACGATGTATCGTCAGATGATTGGGTCCTTCATGTACCTAAGACCAAATATTTGCTTTGTTGTGAACACATTGAGACATGTTCACCTGATGGTTGCAAAGCATGCAGGGGTACAGTTTATTATGGGCTCAAGTACGATGCAAATCTGAAGATTAACCTGGAGGGTTATGTTGATTCAAATTGGGTAGGCAGTGCCATCGAAAGGAAGAGTACTTCAGGATGTTGCTTCAGTATGGGATCAGGTGTGATCTCTTGGTTTAGCAGGAAGCAATCCTGTGTGGCACTAAGTACAGCTGAAGCAGAGTATGTCGCAGCTTGTTCAGCTAGTTGTGAGGCAGTATGGCTGCGGAAGCTACTGTCTGATATATTTGATCTCCAGTTGGATGCTACCTGTATACATTGTGACAACTAGAGTTGCGTGAAGTTTTCAGAGAATCCAGTGTTCCATGACAAGTCGAAGCATATTGAGATCAAATATAACTATATCAGGGATATGGTGCAGAGAGGAGCAGTGAAGCTCCTGTATGTTGCGACGGAGGAATAGATAGCTGATGTATTGACGAAGCCATTGGCTAGGCTGAAGTTCGAGTACTTCAGAGAGAGACTTGGTGTTCTCCAGATCGAGGCTTCCTCCCAGAGACAGTGATGTGTCCCAAAGCCATTCTGACGAGGAGGCCAGATGTAAGGGCTGAGCCATTCTATCATGGTGAGAGGATTCAGTTCCTTCCATGTCAGATATGAGTGCTGAGATTGAGAGCCATTCTGACGAGTAGGTCAGATGTAAGGGCTGTGCCATTCTGTTCATGGCTAAAGGATTTAGTTCCTTCCATGTCAGATGTAAGTGCAAAAATCTCTCCTCATTGTGGTGGAGGTGGCTCCTGCCTGGATGGGATTGTGCCATTCTGACGAGTAGGTCAGATGTAAGGGCAGTGCCATTCTGTTCATGGCTAAAGGATTTAGTTCCTTCCATGTCAGATGTAAGTGCAAAAATCTCTCCTCATTGTGGGTGAGAGTCTTCCATCATTGTGGCGGAGGGGGCTCCTGCCTGGATGGGATTGTGCCCTTCTGACGAGTAGGTCAGATGTAAGGGCAGTGCCATTCTGTTCATGGCTAAAGGATTTAGTTCCTTCCATGTCAGATGTAAGTGCAGAAATATCTCCTCATTGTGGGTGAGAGTCTTGCATCATTGTGGCGGAGGTGGCTCCTGCCTGGATGGGATTGTGCCCTTCTGACGAGTAGGTCAGATGTAAGTGCAGAAATCTCTCCTCATTGTGGGTGAGAGTCGTCCATCATTGTGGTGGAGGTGGCTTCTGCCTGGATGGGATTGTGCCCTTTTGACGAGTAGGTCAGATGTAAGTGCAGAAATCTCTCCTCATTGTGGGTGAGAGTCTTCCATCATTGTGGCGGAGGTGGCTCCTTCCTGGATGGGATTGTGCCCTTCTGATGAGTAGGTCAGATATAAGTGCAGAGCCATTTCATAGATGGTAGTTGAGGTGTCCTACCATGCTGGTGAATATAAGTGCTGAGCCATTTCATAGATGATAGTTTATGTGTCCTACCATGCTGGTGAATATAAGTGCTGAGCCATTTCACAGATGATAGTTGATGTGTCCTATCATGCTGGTGAATGTGAGTGTTGTGCCTTTCTGATGTGATTGTAGTTTACTACATGACCAGATGTGAGTGCTGGGCATGCCTTTCTGATGAGCAGGTCAGATGTAAGTGCTGGGCGAAGACCTACATGAGAGTAGGCCTACAACAAGCATGAAAAAGGGCTGGCTTTGTAGAACTTCCTATGACGAGATAGTACACACATGATGATGACCAGTGGAGATCCAGATCGAGCTATGATCTAGATCCAGTAGTGATGATCCAGATCCAATCCAGTGATGATGATCCAGATCGAGTGATGATCTAGATTCAGTGATGATGATCCAGATCGAGTGATGATCTAGATCCTGTGATGATGTCCTATGATGATCCAGATCGAGAGATGATCTAGATCCAGATGACTTGAAGATGAAGATGACTTTAAGATGAAGAAAACTTGATGACAAAGATGACTTGAAGACGAACATGATCCAGTGATACAGAGAAGAAGACTAGTGCTGAAAATTGTGTCGAAAGAATACCTTCCTAGTTAAGAGGGAGTGTTGATGTATATGTAACTTCGGAATGTATTATTATATGTATTTTATATATTGTAACCCGATGTTTATTCTGGGATGTTTCTATTATATATTTGATTCATATTGTCTTACCCCGATGTTCCGATCGGGAGGATTATTAATGTAAACAAGTCTTGTCAAGTCATTAGGTAAGTCCCCATAGTTTCGGGGCACTTGGGTTATTATACACTAATTAAGGTGTAGGCTCGAGTAAGTAATTGTAAGCTAAGCCTACATGGTTGAGTGCACTTCAAGTCAACGGAAGAATATAAATAGAGAGTGAGAGTCTCTCTATTTATCACTTGTGAATTACATCACTTGCTCTCTCAAGTGTGGCGCACCTTTGGAGAAGGAAATACTTTGGCTTGACAGAAGACAGAAGGCTGCTGTTCTGTTGGGAGGTCATCTTACTTTTTTGGGTTCACATCTTGTGGTGATACTATCTTAGAGGAAGTTGAGGGGTTTTCTCCATTTATGGTTTCCCCTATCAAAACTCTTTGTGTCTCTTGTCTCATGTGATGTGCTTATGTTATTGCTGTGCTTGTTATTCTCTCAGTGAAAATATCCTAACATAATGCTATCTTAAATGTTGAAAAAAACTAACAGTTCTCCCGGGGCAGATAAGCACTTTCGTCCTCGGCAACGGCGCCAGTTTGTTAGCACTCAGAATGTACCCAGGTTGTAAAAGGTAAACTCCAAGGTAACAGTAAAACCACTTTAGGAAGAAACTGGTATTTTCTTCCAGAGAGGGATCTCTCAATAAAGATTTAACAGGACCAGATTTAACAAGACCAGATATAAAATAACATTCAAAGATTTATGTATTTGGCTGAAACAATCACATAACCATTGGGCATGGAGTCATATACAATATAAATATACCACAAAGACATATACATGATATTCATCAAAGTCAAGGTAATCACATCATCACAGTCATTCAAATTGATCCAGGTGGAACAGAAGAGATGAAGAAACAACCCATTAATAAAGAGCATCAACAAGGATGAGTTCTATATCAACTTTAGCAAAAAAAATCATATAATATCTGAAATGATGACCAGAGCATAAACACATGAATTCCAATCATCTAACACTATATTCCAGATATGAGGAAGAAACAAAATCGAGTGTTACACAAGGGAAATACAATCACATAAAGAAAGAAGCACAGACTGTAATATCAACGACACATGAATATCTGACAAAAACTCTCATGCATTCACTTTGTTATTCCAAAAACATATATGTTCTCCAAAATTATCCACCACCCGATGGGTTCCAACCTCCATCTCCTAAAAAATATGCATATTTATACATAAAATGATAGGTCTTCCAACAAGAAGATCAATAACAGAATGATCGGCTTAATTTAGAGTTTGTAACTGAATTCCTAACCCCTACGAATTTTGTTACAACTCCAATCCTAACAGATCATAAAGTACAAATCAACTTGATAACAAAATTACACCCATCAGCTCCACGTCTTTGCCCCATCATCTCCACGTCTTTTCCCTATCAGCTCCACGTCTTTGCCCCATCAGCTCCACGTCTTTGCCCCATCAGCTCTTCAGTGCATGACACCTGTTTCTAGGGATGAAGAATATACTTTGTCTTTCCAAACCACTCCAAATATTTCCACTGCTCCGAACTTGGGGTGTCGCATTCCATCATTTCTCGAATTGCTACTTTGAGCTCCATATATGCTTCATAGGACTTCTTGGGCAATCTGCTTCTGATGATGGCGAACTTCTGTAGAATCTCGAAATCTTCTGTTAGCATATCAACAATGGTCTTCCCTGTCAGGCTTTTCTCCAAATCATTGAATTTGGATTGGTCCATGCAGAATTGGACAAGCAGGTTATGATAATGTTCCTGTGAGAACATCCGTCCCTCTCCGTCCCAGAAAGAAGCCAATCCATCCTCGAACAGTTCTTTAAAATCTTGTTTAAAATTATTAACCTGCAGAAGTAATCCTTCTAATTTATCTTGGACCGTTTTGATTAAGTGATGCTTGTGGATGATTTTCTTTGCCAACATCACTATTGATACTCTGTCCTTTATGCCCATCTCGTGCAATTTTTGATATGTCAGTGAATTCAGAAAATTTAGTGTGTTCTGAGCTGTAGCAAGAGGTCTTTTTTCCATATGTTGATTTACCAGTTTTAATCTCTGGTGAGCCAAATTTATCATTATATTCAAATCATCAATAAAATTTAGATAGTGCCTGAACTTTGTAATCTCTATACACAAGGTATCCCAAATGATATGTTTTGCCCCCTGAAGAGGGCCTTTCCCGATGCTTTTCTCCTTTAGCTCGTTCAACTTTTTCTGCAACTGATTTCTGTCCTGTAATATTTGCTTTTTACTTTTCATTCTCTGCCTTCAAATCTTTGATTGCTTCTTCTTTCAAGCTCACCTGGGACATTGGCACCAACAAATCATCGATAGAGAAATCATCTAATGGCTTCTGGATATTCACAATAGACAAGTCCTCTCCGGTGGGAGTCTGGCTCATCAACTCCTCCATAATCTCCTTCTCTTGATTCTGATCTTTTTTCATCAAGGAGATTTGGGATAACAGTTCCTCCCTTTTGGCTTCCCACCTATCTTTTTCTTCCTGTAGCTCCCCAGCTCTTCCTTTAAACTCCATCATCTCTTGATGGACTTTATCCTTCTCTTCTTGGAGAGCTAGTAACTCAGATGACTGAACATGTTCAGCACCTGGGATCTTTAGCTTCTTCTTCAGGACTTGGAGTGCATTGTCTTTTCCTCTAACATCCTCTTGACTGCCTGGGTGTTGTCTGAACTAGCAATGTCTATTTGCAGCTTCCTAATCTGAACAACATTTGCTTTATTTTCCACTCTCTCATGTTTCAATTGAATTTCTAATTTGTCTACCAAAACTTGCAATTTATTAATCCTCACCATGGCTTGTAGTAAGTCTGAGTAGATGATATCGCTGGTCTGTTTGTGAAGTTGAATTTTATCCGGAGTGCTGATTTTGTCTAGCCGGATCTCCATTTCAGACATCTTCTTGTCGTTTACCATAGCCATTTTAAATGTATTTCTCTCAGCATCTCTAGCAGAGACTAGAGATGTTTTTGAACTGTACAAAATTCTCACCCTCGAGAGCAAATTTCTCGTCTCCTCCATAGACTGTTTCCTCTTCTCCATGTAGCTGGCTTTGAGGTCTTCCTTCGACTTAAACACGTGGCATAATTCCAAACTGTCTACATCACCCTCCACATTTTTAAAATATAATTAACTTACTTGCACCGCTTTCATGGGAACTAGGGAAACCCTTTTGGAACCATCAGAAACTTCCTCATCTACAATTTCACCACTTTTAAGCAGCTTTTCCTTTTTATGGGGCCCATCTTTGTCTACATCCATACTCTCAGTTTCAAACAAACTCCTCTTGACCACAATACCAGCACCTTTTGTTATTTGGGTTGCTGTGACAGGTATAGTATGTGTCTCTTCATCAGACTTTGACCTGTGAGTACACTGCAGCAAATTGGCCATTTCAGCTAACCCCTGAATAGCCTGATGCTCAAATTGTTTATTCTTGTTGGCCTGTTTTCTCAATGAGATCACATGGCGGGGGTCGTAATTCACATTTACATCTTTTATGAAATCCATATTCTCCAGCAAATTTTCTATAAAAGCCAAGGCACCCTTACTTTTAAAAATTAAAGTGCCAACCTTAAACGGAAATTTTATGTTTGAAGACTTTTTGAAAGCACAAAAATGCTCCTCCTCAGACAGCAATCTCTGTCTCATGAATTCCAGTGCGAAGATCCTTGGGGTTAAAAAGGAGGGTAACCTATAAGGCTGGATGGTAAACCCATATATTCTTAACACAGTATAATATTTGTACAGAAACCAATCTCCAACCCGATCCTCTGGTGAAGACTGCATTAAATTTCTCATTTCGTCCAGGACGGGGGGCAATTCCTCATCAAACAACATTTTGTACATTTCCAACATGATCGAATTAGAAAATTCGAACATGTTGATTTGCTTAGGCAAATCAGAAGACCATAGAGTACTCAAAAACTTCAACTCAGTGATATTGGAGCATAACAGCATATTAAGCAAGTAAGTCTGGAACCTAAAAAACCGAACCTTTGGAAACTCGCTTAGTTGAAGATGGATTGCTTCAGCTAGATATTCGTCTAGACTAAAAAACGGGGTTGAATGAGACTCAGAAACAGAGGAACTTATTCTCAACAAAAATCCGAGAATGACCTCGCCCACATGACAATCATCATCCAAACCTAGTACTTGACAAACTAAAGAAATGACTAATTGGACTTCACTCTTGAAAATATGTACAGGGTAGGGCAGGAATATACCATCTAAAGAATGACCATCATTTAAAACACTAGACAAGAATTTGCAGTGGGTTTCGGCTTCACACTTCTTGTATAATTCGACCAGGATTGAATCATTTACTACTTCACGACTATCTGGGTAATATTTAGGTAAACTAAGGTTTTCTCTGATGACCGTGGCATCAACTCTACAAAGTATTCTGGACGCAGACCGACTCACAATAATCCTCTGAGAAGGAGAATAGTTTATAGCACACCACTCTGCGAACTCTGGGAAATGGAGGGTTTTCTCAATAGAAAAATAGTATAGAAAATATTTTCAAACATTCAATACATCGTTCCCTCGAGAATGGTAATACCATAATTTCTCCTTACTGACAGACATGCTCCCTACAGATAGGAAGGGGTTGCACACGCTCCTATCTCTGTCTACTAAAAACTCTTCTCTGTCATCTACAACCTGACCAGACACTTGAATTTCTTTCCCCTAGTCTATTACTGAATTTACGATGGTAATTTGGATAGAGGAATTATAGAATTACAGGGTTTAAGCTTTACCTGGTCGACTGTAGAGGCGTGTGCTCAGAGCGTGTTCAAAACTGACAAATGGAAGATGGAAACTGACAAATGGAAGCTGACAAATCGTCCAGTCCTTTTCACCCGTCCCAAGTTAATAAAATAACAATGATACGGGTCAACCTTGCCTTTATAGGTCACTTTTGTCTCTAGAGCCTACCACAATTTTCCACGTGGACAACAATTTATTTTCCGCAACCACCATCTATTCCTATCTTCCGCGCACTTTTATTCCCCGGATTCATTGAAAACCATTGATCTGATTCCTCTTTAATTCTCAACCTTTGGATCACGTGCCACGTACCTCGTTCCGCCAGGTATCCCCATCATAAACAACGTGCAAGTCTCTATCCTGAAAACATCTCCAACCGTCGATGCAATCGCTTCTCATCACTCCACCGTTAGATCGGGAAAGAGATATTCAATTCCGCTGAGCTTCCCAACCTTATCCTTCGGGCAACTTCATGCTCCTGAATTTCCTATAGCCGTAGATGCAATCAGCCTTTATTTGTGAGCCGTTGCATCGTGTGACACCTACCGAATTCCGCTGGGCTCCGTCACTTTAACCGTCATGTAGCTCTGATCTCCGAAATTATTCTCAACCATTGATGTGATACCCCTTTAACTTTCCACCGTCGGATCATATGCCACGTACCAAATTCCGCTGGGCACTTCAGAATTATCCACCGCGCAAGTTCACTCTCCAGAAATCATAATAGCCGTTGATTTGATTCACTTTGATTTTCAACCGTCAGATCGATCACCGGATAACTCATTCCGCTGGGCACTTTAGGTTTATCGGTTGTGCAGGTTCTAGTTCTGGAATCAATCTCAACCGTGGATGTGATCCGACTTCACCTCTCCGCCATTGGATTGAGTAGCATGTACCCGATTCCGCTGGACTGTATTAATTTAACCAACATGCGATTTCACAAGGAAGATTAAATGTGGACCGTAGATCTGCCCGAAATAGATTGACAGCCGTCGATCTGTGCACCCGATGAACACCCGAACATACGTTATCTCCCTCACAATTTTGAAGAGCGGAGAGGATATCGGCCATTGATTTTATTCCTTCTCCCACCGTGGCTTAGGATCTTTGGTAACTTAGTCGCTTTTTTTCCTATTGCCCCATTCTTACAATATATCCTTTAACCAAAGTTTGGTAAACACTTGTTGTTTTTCCTCCACCATGGTTTTTTATCCCCTTGCTAAATAATGGTATTAACACCCAAAATCATATAATGACATTCCATCTATGGTGCTCATCCAACAGCATCGTAGATGACTCCATCAGGCTGAGGTTGTTCCAACGCACCCTTACAGGTGCCATGACCAAATGCTACATTGAGCTGCCACAAGCCAAGTACCTCGAATTCAACTCCCTAGCCTTCATGTTCCTACAGTATTTTCAACTCCCTCTTAGATATGATGAGGGGGTGGAGATCCTATTATCCTGTCACCAAAGCACTGCCACTCACATAACTGACCATTTCCATGAGTGGCGGCAATGCCGTAGCTTATGCAAAATCCAACTAGATGACAGGATCTTCTTGGATTGGTTCCTTCAGACTTTGCTCCCACCCATCGCAAAGGATGTCACATCTGAACATCCCCATTCTGAGGAAGAGACCATACTGAAGGACCAACAATTTGATCTCATTTATGCCTAGTCTGGATACTTGTAAACTGTCATTCCAGATGCTCCCCGACCAAGTACCTCTTACCACGATGCACCGGGGGCATCCCAAATAGCGGATGGCATCATAGGGTCAGTATCCCAACAACCATAGCCTCGACCAACACCACCTACCATTGCACCGCAACCAGACAACGCTGATAATGTTGCTTACCAAAACCAAGCTTCGGACTATGCGAGAATGATGTCCCAATCCAGAGCAACAACCTCTTATGCACAACCTACACCACCGCAGCAAGCTCAGGCCATGGCTTGGCCAACACAACAATATGTGGGGAAAATGCTCACATTTGTGGCACCACCACCCCCACAAATATACTATGCACCACTAGTGCAACAAGTTCAAGCCCTCGCTCCTGCTCCACCCGCTCCGTTGGGACAAGTGTTTGCACAACAAAACCGTAACAACCAGCATGCCCCCAATAATCAACAAGGGCAAGCTAGAAACAACTGGCCCCACAACCAAGGCAATAACCAACTGTAGGGAGGCGGTCAGCAACCGAACCCTCCCAATAATGTCGCGGCTAACCAGCCAGCCCAGAACCGCCCATGACAGAATGCACCAAGATGCAACGCTCCGTTGCACACAAACCAACCTTGTACACTCTGTGATGTTTATGGGAATTACACATTTGAGTGTCCCCTCACGGCTTGTGCTAAGCAGGCCATTCAAAATGAGGCCCAACAGGCCGCCAATGCTCCCAATCAAGCCCAACCCAACCAGGCACCACAAGGACCTCCTCCCATGGGATTCAAAACCCACTACCAGTCCAAGGATTGGTGGCAACTGTTCCCCCTCCCCAGGCCAATCCCAATGCTCTGGGGGCACCGCCCACGGCCGAAACAGGTGTTCACCACCTGCTAGCCATGACCACTGAAGAGGTCAACTTACAGACTAGACGAAATCAGTACGGTACCACCACTGAACCTATCGACTCATCAGCATCATCCACATCTAAGACAACCAACCTACCTCTCCAGTTACCCTCGTTCTCGCGCCCCCCCATACGCAGAATCGCCAATAATTCCACAACTAGAGTTGTAGTCAGCTATAGCATTGTCGATGATTTGGCCCAAACGCCAACTGCCATGTCCGCTCTTGAGGTACTTAAAACGTGCCCAATGCAGCGAAAATCCTTACTAGTCGCTCTAGGGGTAGTAGACCCCTCTGAATCCAAGTTAATCAAGTTTGACAAAGAGAACTGAGAGCTACGCATGCCCTCCACTATCACCTTCCAAATTTTGATGTCCATCCAGAACTTGGTTGTGCACCAATGCATAATGGATGAGGGGGCATCCATGTGCATCATGTATACCTTGGTTTGGCAGAAGCTTGGATCACCAATTTTGCAACCGTCCTCCATGACTTTGCGGGCTTATGATGGAAATCCCACTAAAGCCTAAGGAATCCTCCCCCATGTCCCCATCACGTTAGCTGGGAAGACAGTCCTGATTGACATCGAAGTCATCAACGCTCTACTGGACTACAAGCTCCTCCTCGAAAGGAGTTACATGTATGCCATGCAAGCCATCGCGTCAACTGTCTTTTGCCTCATGATGTTCCCCCATGAAGGTAAGATTGTGACAATTGACCAGCTCACCTACCATGATCTACAAGGGTTAACAACACCTTCCAATGTTATCCCTACCATCACCACCATTGAGCCGCAAGGGGCGATCGCACACGCTAATGCCATCCCGGCAACCAACACTATGGTTGAAAACACACTAGCCTCCCCACCGTTGAATGTGGGCCCTGGGTTGTTTACTGATCCCACCATGACGGCTCCTTTCCCATTGGTGTCACCACTATAGACACAAAAGAAAACTGCAGACTTGTGTATGGTCTCATCAAGCACCGCTGCACCCAAACAACAACTATGGCCGCAGCCCCAACCACAACCACAACATTGTCCGCAACCACAACGCCAACAGCACCCACAACCTCAGTTGCAACCTCAACCTCAATTACAAGGGAAACAATGGGGTTCATTACCGATCAACACAATATGTTTCCTTGTTATTTTCCTTTTCCTTTTCCTACCATCCAGGATCATGAGTAATTCTACCTTGGAAACCCTCCATCTACATAATTTCACACCAGGAGATCCTCTGTGGTACCTTGAACCACCTACCATACCTCTGAGGCCCCAGGATGTGTTGACTCATGTCCAGTCAATTGAGATGATGTTGCGCCTACCTCCAAGTCCATCAAAGACTCCTCCCATCTCTAGGCCTACCCCTCTTCCTCCAACAGAGACTGGGTGTGAGGACCCTACAGCAAATAATTAATTAAAATACAGGATATAGCAGCAGAACTCAAAATCACTTTTATATTAATTGCAAGCCACTTTGAGGGGGAAACCTCCTTTGAGCAAGCTCAATACAAAATAACTTCACGGTGCCTTCCTTGGCCTTAACACACACTTATATGCTAAAAATAGGCGCCAATACTATGGGTCAAAACCATGGGCCAATATAAACTATGGATCAACAAATACTACATGCGGCTTACAAAGCATATGCGCCCAACAACAATAACACAAACTATGGATCAACAATTACTATGGGACGACTTACAAAGCATATGCGTCCAACAACAATATACTAACACAGTAAAGAGAAGGATTGACATGGGTTCCTAACATCCCCTCCCCCTTAGAAAAAGCTTTGTCCTCAAAGCTTTAGATGTGTAAATTGTCGCTGAATCTAAAGGAGTGGTTCCCACGTAGCATCCCTCGGGCTGCATTCTGTGCCATTGAATTAAGATCTCTGTGATGGAGCGAGAGCGAAGCTGACAAGGGCCCTTATTGAGGACATCCTCTGGCTCCAAAAAGATGGATCCTTCATTATCCAGTTCTAGTAAAATAGTTTGGCCTTTGATGTTGGTGCCAAGAACTTTCTTTAGACAAGAGACATGAAATACTGGATGAATGCGGGAAGAAGGAGGAAGTTCCAATTTATAAGCAACAGAACCAATCTTCTGAAGAATCCTATACGGCCCATAGAACTTTGGAGTGAGCTTATGACGCCCTTTGAGTTTTAGTGAGGATTGCTTGTAAGGCTGGAGACGAAGAAAAACCATATCACCGGCTTCAAAAGTGCGCTCAGAATGGTGCTCATCAGCTTGTTGCTTCATGCGATTTCTTGCTATGTGAAGATTTTTGCGCAAAATGTGAATAACCTCATTGCGGTTTCGAAGGACCGCGTCAACTGCCTGAACTGGAGAACTGCTGGGGGTGTAAGGAAGAAGAACTGGTGGTGCCTGACCATAAACTGCTTCATATGGAGTCATTTTAGAGGCAGTGTGGTAAGAGGTATTGTACCACCATTCAACGAGAGGGATCCACTTTGCCCACTGATGTTGTTGCTTAGAGGAGAAGCAACGAAGATAAGTTTCCAAGCATTTATTGATAATTTTAGTCTGACCATCCGTTTGTGGGTGATAACCTGAACTCATCTGCAGTTTGGTGCCAGTGTGGTGAAAGAGTTCTGTCCAAAAATGACTGGTGAAAGTCACATCACAATCCGAGACAATGGAAGAAGGAATTCCATGAAGACGAAAGATCTGGGCCAAGAAAATTTGAGCAACGGAGGAGGCTGTATAGGGGTGGCTGAGAGCACAAAAATGACTATATTTGGAGAGGTGATCAACCACAACCAAAATCACAATCTTCCCTCCAGATTTAGGGATCCCTTCAATGAAATCCATAGAAATATCTGTCCATATCCGGGTAGGTATGGGCAAGGGTTCGAGCAATCCCGGAAGGGGTGTTGTTTCACCCTTATTGCGTTGGCAAGTATCACATTCAGCCACCATCTGTTGAATTGTCATTTTCATGCCCTGCCAAAAGAAGTTGCACCGTTCCTGTTCATACGTTTTGAGAAAACCAGAGTGCCCAGCTGACGGAGAAGCATGGAGTTCATAGAAGATAGCTGGTTGAAGAGCTGTGTTTTGGGGAAGCACCAGATGACCCTTGTATCTTAGTGAAGCACCATCCCAAGAGTAATGTGGGACGGTAGAAGGGTTGTTGTCCAACCGTTGGATGATTTGAGATAATGAAGAGTCATTGACATAACCCTGTTGAACCGATTGCAACCAATTTGGAACAAGCATAGAAATAGTGGAAAGAGAACCTTGGTCATCAAATGTGCGAGAAAGGGCATCTGCCACAATATTGTCCTTACCCTTCTTATAAGTGATCTCATAGTCATAACCCATGAGGTTGCTAACCCATTTCTATTGTGCTGGGGAGGATACACGCTGTTCTAGGAAATATTTCAGACTCTGGTGATCAGTCTTGATGCAGAAATGATTCCCTAAGAGGTAGGGTCGCCACTTTTGTAATGTATGCAAAATAGCCATCATTTCCTTCTCATATGTAGAGGTAGCTAAATTCTTACCGGAAAGGGCTTTGCTGGTGAACGCAATGGGGTGTTCATCTTGAAGGAGAACAACACCAATTCCATTTCCGCAAGCATCACTCTCAATAGTGAAGGGCCTGATGTTGGGAGGAATGCTTCCAAGAAGGAGATGAATATGATGGTCCTCTGGTCATGAAGGTGGAAGTCCCACTGGTTCAACAAAAACACCTGTATATCGATCCAGAATTTGTTGGAGATCCAAAGGAGTAGTGGGGGCCACTGATGTTTTCATTTCAATGGAATGGAGCTGAGCGATGACACCATGGGAACTCTTCTTAAGGAGTTTTTCCATGCGATGTGAATTGATGATGCTGAGAGACCCTGGTTGTAATCCTTTCAATGTGTATTTGTGTCCATCGGGGGAGAACTGCTTCCAACGTTCAACAAAATCCCATAATATGGGGCCAAGTGTGCACAGCCATTGAACGCACAAAACCACATCACATCCACCTAAGATCAAGGCAAACATGTCAGAGAGGAGGTTATAATCTCCCATAGAGATACACACATTACGACACTTCCCTTTGCAAGGTAAGGTGCCCCCATTGGCAACCATGACTTCAAAGTTGGAGCAAGGATGGATAAAATAATCAGCTTGTTTGGCGATCCGAGGGTCAATGAAATTGTGAGTGTTGCCAGAATCAATGAGTATTGTAAGAGGAAGCTTCTTGAATTAACCGTGTACCCGCATTGTTAGGGGGGGCGTGACTCCAGCTAAAGCATGGAGGGATATCTTGGGATGGTCGTCCTGAGATGGGGGGTCAGTAGGCAGCTCCTGAATGTCAACCAGAGCATCCATTGTATCGGGAGCTTCTTCACCAATTTCAAAGGCAGGTGGAGAATCCACATCCAAGAGATAGAGCTGTTGTTGAACACATCGATGTCCCCGATTGAATTTCTCATCACAATTATAACAAAGCCCTTTTTCTCTGTGTTCCTGCATCTCTGTTTCAGACAAATGGTTGATTGGAGGTGAGCGAGGAGTTGGCAGAATGGGAGGTCGTTGAGAACCCATATTTCGAAAGGGAACAAAAGAGGATTTGGAGCACTGTTGGGCTTCCAGCTTGTCTTTTGCCAACTTAGCCAACCCCATGGCTTCCATCATTATGTTGGGACTAAACATTTTGACCTCAGAGCGAATTGCATCCTTTAGACCACTGATAAAACAACTCCGGTAGAATTCATCAGGTAATCCTTCAGTGTGATTAGCTAGTTTCTCAAATTCAGTTTGATACTCTTTCACAGTGCCAATTTGGTGAAGTTTAGTGAGAGCTCCTGTGAATTCATCAAAAGCACTAGGACCAAATCGTTGCAAAAGGAGCTGGAAAAAATCAGGCCATTTTGGCTCTTCATGAGCCTGGATGTACCAACGATACCATTGAAGAGCTTCCTGTTCCAAATGAAAGGAGGCAAGTGGAACTTTGTTGACATCAAAAGTATTATGAAGACTGAAATACTGTTCTGCACGATAGATCCATCCAGTCGGATCAGTACCATTGAAGCGAGGAAAATCTAGCTTCGGACCATGAAAATTGCTGGAAGAAGAGAACCCATTGTCTGATGAAGACGCAGACTGTCGTTTGGTGTTCATAGCTGAATGCTCAAGATGGAGACCGAGAAATTTTTCATCCAGTTCCTGGAGTTTGTCTTGGATGGCTGCAAGTGCTTCCTCCATGTTTTTTGCTCCTGTGTGGGTGGCAACCATAACCAGGAGTTTTTTTTTTTTGCGGGGGGGGTGTGGAGTGGGTAGAAAAACAAAAACAGAAGCTGTTTCAGTAGAGGAAAATATGGATTTGGGAAAAAATCGGAAGGGTAATGTGGGTTTGAGTAAGTTTTGGACATTGTCGAAAGGACAGGGAAGCAAAAAATGGGGATTTTAGGAGCGGGGTGAAAGAATGAGAAAATTTGGTAGAGAGGGACAAAGAAGTAGAATGAGGAAAGGAATACGGTGGCAAAATTTGAAGGCGTTTGGGCGAAAATCGAAGGAGTTATGGAAAACCCTAAAAATAGACAAATGTGGGATTTCGGGTCTTGGGAAGTGGAATTTGGGATAGGGTCTTCAGGAATGAAATATGCAGAATGGAATTGCAGAGGTGTCAGTGAAGTTTTAGGGAAAACAGAATTGAAACCAAGGAGCTATGGCCGAAAAACAGAATTTTATAAAAATTTTTTTTCAGGAAGGGATCTGCAACGGCGCGAAAGTGATCGAAAACAGTGGAATCTACAACGGTGCGGAAGTGATCGGCAACAAATGGATATGAAACGGCGTGGAACTGACCGGCAATAGTTCTGGACAGAGGAAATCTATGATTATGCAACTAAAAATAGATATGGACCCCAGGTATGTGCGGCTTCCTATCGGTTCAAGGGATTCACTCAGCCACCAATGCTATCTGACGGCTTGTGTATTGGGGCAGTACCCCTCACTCCACGGCTCAGGTAAAACTGATAACCGCTTGGCCATAAACAACAGCTCTTGGTTTACCTCACGAGTGGGAACTAGTCAATCAGGTAGGGGTCGTTGCCCTTTTCGCTGGCAGGTCCTCTCAATGGGATAGCTACTTCGGGGTTCCTGTGGTACTCCTCACAATGACTTTTAGGGCTTATGCCCGAGTACTTCCCACAGTTAAGCGGATAGAGATTATTCCCAGATCTGAACCTGCAACAGAAGCGAAAAAAAAAAAAAAATTGGGCAGAAATTTCACCCAACGAGCCCAAGAAAGTGCTCTGATACCAGATGTGAGGACCCTGCAGCAAATAATTAATCAAAATACATGATATAGCAGTAGAAATCAAAATCACTTTTATATTAATCGCAGGCCACTTCGAGGGGAAAACCTCCTTTGAGCAAGCTCAATACAAAATAACTTCACGGTGCCTTCCTTGGCCTCAACACACACTTATATACTAAAAATAGGCACCAATACTATGGGTCAAAACCATGGGCCAATATAAACTATGGATCAAAACCATGCGCCAATACTATGGGTCAAAACAATTGGCCAATATAAACTATGGATCAACAAATACTACAGGTGGCTTACAAAGAATATGCGCCCAACAACAATAACACAAACTATGGATCAACAAATACTACAGATGGCTTACAAAGAATATGCGCCCAACAACAATAACACAAACTATGGATCAACAATTACTATGGGACGACTTACAAAGCATATGCGTCCAACAACAATATACTAACACGGTAAAGAAAAGGATTGACATGGGTTCCTAACACTAGGGGCAAGGCCACCAAAACCACAACCAATACCATTTACATGGTCTCTTGCACAAGTTTCCCTTCCATCATATCAGTTGTGGAAGATCCTCCTGATCTATCCCGGCACCACTTATGTGATGACGAAGAGATCTGTAAGACCTCCTTTGGTTTTACCCCATTCCCTTTGAATCATAGTATGGAATCAGTTCTTCCCATAGAAGACCAGATTATGTCATCCTGCCTTCCCAGTGACCTTCGTCTCAGCAAAGGGGCATACATCCTTATTGACTCTGATGGACAACTCTTGGAGAACCCCCACAACGAGCTCTACCTCAAGAGATTTTACGCTTAACATCACCAATGAGTCGCTTGTTTTCTTTTCTTATTTTTCAACATGTTTAGCACAAGTCTGGGGCAGTGCCATCAGCTGCCAATCCAAATTCACCTAAAACCAGTTCGAGACACCTCTCACACCTCCGGGCTCAAATTTATATCTCTTTATGAGACCATCGTCTCATGTTTAATTAATCAATTTTGGGACTATTTCCCCCAAGTCACCTCAATTCACGAGACATGACATGACAATGCGAGTGTCTACGGACTGGTACTCGTATCACACTTCCCGATTGCTACTCATGCAAGCTGTCGGGCCGCCACCCGTTAAGGATTGTGCTATAATTTTACTTTTTATATTTATAATTGTCTTTTTTCACCGCACCTTACGCAGACATCTAGACCATCGTCCACTAAACCCTTTGTTTTTCTTCCATATATTTGACATAGAAGTGTCCTCGGACCGCCGCCCATTAAGAAATGTAATTTTATCTTTTATTTTGTATTTTTAACACATAGATTGTCATTTCTATTTACTGCACTTTATGCGGAACTCTGGACCACTGTCCACAAAATGATTTCTTTTCTTGCACGTATTTGGCATATAAGTGCCCCTGGACTTGCACTCACATCGCATGTAGTCAATTTCATACACAGCAACACACACACACACTCCCTTGACCTCTGTCTGAGAGCCACCTTGGTTTGCGTGCCTCAGCCACACTGTCTCGCAGGCCTCTGCCGCTTTCTATACCACGCATGTATTGATATGTTTGAGAGCCTTTTTCTCCATTCATACTGCACGGATGACCTTTGGACCTCTGTCCACCGTCTTGACATGGGGCACTGCTCGTGCCATCGTAGTCGATTGACCACATTGGAGTTTTGTTTAAGCTCTTTTCTGACTCCTTAAAACAATGAAAAGATCGCTGAGCGTAGCTTCTTCCTTTCTCGCTCGCTAAAGTATAGTAAAGGGCATCTACGTCGTCTTGTTTACCTCCTTTTATGGACCATGTAGACCATTTCATGAAAAGGACCTCCTTGGCACACTCAAGCCAAGACCATTCCCCTCTACATACTTTTATGCTTTCTCGGGTAGAGGGGCCACACTTTACGAAAAATCTCACCACCAGTTGTCGTTAAGCTCTTTTCGAGCTATTTCAACAAGAAAAGATTGCTGAGAAAACTTGGTTTTGTTCATGCTCATAAAAGTATCTGAATGACCGTCTAGTTAGTATAGGTTTAACCTTTTCTAGCCTGATTGGACTACTAAAAGTAAAGAAGTCTCTCATCCCCTCCAAAATGGGCGAGCTCTCCTATGTATACTTTTATCCTTTTTCGGGCACAGGAAACTACCAACGAAAAAGATCCCCTACTGGAGTCTTCTTCGTGCTTTCAGACTCTCTAAAATTGAAAGCACCATTGAGCACCTACCTTCTTGGGCTCGCCAAAAATCCACGAGATCATACCACGACGGTGTCCTTGGACACCACCCCATAGAAAATAGTTTGGTAGCATCCCCACATTGGGTCACCTTTGTTCAGAGTACTCTGCAATGTGTCTTCCTTGGATCCACCTCCTCCAAGTATTTCCCATCTGCAGTTATATTCCCAGTATTACAGCTATGATCGCCTTCCCTTGAGTCAGTTTCATTTGTTGCCTGGTCCGCCCTGCCATCATACTCTGAACAAAGGAAGTTTGAGTCTCCCACTCCCCCCCTGCCTCTGTTCAGTTCTTTCCCTTCCCTCCCCTTCCTCCCCCAATTTAGTGAGTCAGTCTGCAGATTGCTTCACCCCTTTCGATTTTCTCCCTCATGCTCCTGGTCAAGGAAACATCGTTGCCTTGACTAGGAGCAGGTCTCCCTCTATCGATGCCAACACTTATATTCTAGAGGATAGACCCAGAGGTCCCTGTACCTTGGTTTCATTAACATCATTGATGAGTTCCTTGGACCACTTGAGAGGAGTCCTTAGTGCCTCTTGGGATGGTTGTTTCTCATGTGCTCGACTTCAACTCCATCATCGCACCATTTAGATTCGTACATGGTTTGTTCCACACAATACTTGGTCGAAGACCCCAGATGTCACCTGAATCTAGCATATTGGTGAGTCCACTCGAGGGACCTAAATAAGTTATGTCCCTTGTGATTTTCGGGTTGCATTGGAGACAGTGATCAGAAGCCCCAGCAGTGCTTCAATATACCTTTATGGTTGATATAGCATACTTCTACCACAGAGACTCGGACTCTCAATAAGTGAGTTCTTACAGCTATGTACCATTCCAGATCCAGCAGACCATCAGTCATGAAGATATAGCATTCCATGAGAATGCCATGCATCCAATGTACTAGATTAGGGTTGTATTCAGCCTCACATAGAGGCAACCAACATTGTAACATCAGTTGTATATGATCGACTCTTGTATTTTAGAGCATAGATCAAATGATTCTTTTGACATTGTCATGAGCATGGGAATGCCCACCTTGTCCATAGGCATGTCACACATTTATTGTATCTCACCCATTGATGGGAACCAAATTAATACAAAAACCAAAAGCCACCGTGCCCCAGCCCCTGAAGCACCACCTCTACACACTAAATCCTATGATGTTCATCGGCCATACGTTGAGCTCTTTCCCTCACACATCAGGGGGAAATCTGTTAACCCAAAAATCCCCCACATAGCTCTCAATGGCCTACACCATGCAAGGACACCATCTCACAACACTCATTTCACTCCATAAGACCTTCCATTTGACGCCCACACCTCCAAAAGAGCCCAAGGATGAAGAAAAGGGATAAAAAACCCAAAAAGGAGCCCAAAATAGCCCCCTAGGAGCTAAAGCCCTCAAAAAGGGGCTAAAACCCTAAAATGGGCTAAAGTTAGGGCAGAAGGGGCTAAAGGCCCAAAAAAGGGGCTAAAACCCTGACCAAGGGCTTAAAACCCTAAAATCCCTTGGAAAAACTATAAAAGGAAGGTGGGGGGTCACTCTCAAAACACTCCTCACTTACCTATTGTTATGCTGCCCGTGGATGTTTTGAGACCTTTGCCTCCCAAACCACCCACATTCCCTCTCCTCCATTTCCATCCCATCAAGCCATTGCTTCCCAACCAAGAGAGAGGTGCTCCCATGAGCTAGGGCATGGTGGCCCATTTCCACCCAAGTGAGGTATAACATTTCTTTTCATGTTTGTCTAATTGTTTTTTTCTTTCTAACTGTTATTTTTATTTCCAGGTTCTATTGTTGACATTGTTTGCAGGTTTTCCATTGTAGTAGCTTAGGTTACTTGCAAGTTTCAAGGAGGTAGAACCCTAACCTGTTTTCTGCAGAGGGGTTCACAAGGGCTTCATCTCTCTCTTTCGTTTCTATTATTAGCTCATAGTTTAGTCTAGTTTTAGTTTTCTGTCACTAGATTAGCTTAGTTTATTTTACTGTTCTATTTATGCTATTTCCATTTCATTTTTTCCTGTTTTCAAAGAGTAGGAACCTACCTTTGTTCCCTATAGGAATAGGGGAGCCATTATTGCTCCTGCAGTGAGGAGAAATCCTCACTATAGCCCTACCGCATGAGGGAAAGGTAGTCATTTTTGGTGTTTCCTTGGTCAAGAAAATTTTAAAATGTTTTTCTAGAATTGGTGCTCTACCCAATTAGAATTTCTTCCCACTCTTCCAATCCCCCACTCCCTCATTCTTAGGAAAAATCATGCCTCCATCTCATTTAGTTGCATTGACATAGCCGGTTGTGGGTTTTAATTAAAATTGCAATTTTAACATAATGTTGAACTAGCATAAAAAAATACCATCGGCCACACCTTAATTGCCAAAACATAAATACTAAATTGATGGTGCATATTTCTCCTAGATCCACACCATGATTGTTTACATCATTTATTTAAATGCAACGGGGTCAAAACTGGGGTGTTACAGTCTCATCCACACTCCAGCTCCTGCCCCTTCTCTGCATGTTGACCCATCAAAACTCACCTCCCACACCCTTTCTAGATCCTCCTAAGTAGGCATGAATGCAACGTTCTAGAAACAGGAACTGTCTTCGTCCCCTTCAACAAATAAAATAGCATATTCCATCTCAGTGTCCAGTGAATATATGGGGTGATTGTGTGGCCTTTCAGCACTGGTAACCATGCATGCTAATTTTTTCTCCCTAAATATCCTTCTCTGTTTTGAAAAAATAGGGATGGTGGCATAGGACATATCCATCTGAAGAGTTCCTTTAAGATTGGATTCCAAAGATCTTAACAATAGCATCCCAAACTTTGGAGGGATGTCAACTACAACTACATCCATGACCATGTTTTTGGTAGGTATTTGGGCCAAGGAGACAACTAGATATTTGATCAGTCCTAGACACTTGACTTTCCTGGAGTCAAAAGAGAAAGATTTGTTTATGGCCTGGTCACTTCCAATCCCAGTTCCTCCATGATTATCCCAGGCATTAGATTATGGGAGGCTCCTGAATCATACATGGCATTGTGTAAGATGGCATTATGGATGTTTAGGATAAGATAAAAGGGGGTAGTTTCTTCATCAGCAGACTCTTCGACATGGGGTCAAAAGAGGAAGGTAGGACTGTCATCATGGGGATTTAAGGAATATGACATTGCAGAAACTTCTCTTGGAGGCTTCATCACTGTGGCAATTTTCGAATGATATTCATGATTTTTTAGCAATTCAGTGAGAGGGATAGATATTTTGATCATTGCAATTTTAGCTTCTAGAATGAAAGAGGTTTGCCCTTGATCTAAGCTCCTTAGAATACCTTCCTTTTTCTCCTTTATTTTTGGATCTGCTACATTTGTGGGGATGTCCTTAGGGGGTGGAGCGCTCTTCGGTTTGCTGGTAGAGGCTTTGCTTGCCGCCTCTTTATTTTTTTTACCACAGGGACATCCCTATTCCTTAAATCAACAAGTTGATATCCCCTCTTGAAGTTATATTTCTCTCCTGGAGGCACCTCTCCCCTTTCAAAACAAGATTTTTCATGCTCTTCTTTGGTCAGAAAGGTGGGGGGTGAGTCAGTGTCTAGCTAATAGATTTCGTCTTCAGCTTGATTTTCACCATCTAACTCTAAATAATTTTCCTAGAATGGAGGTCTGCTAGGTGGATCATGGGGGTTTCTCTGTTCCCTTTGCTAGTTTTGGGGAAATGGAGGCGTTCTGGCACTCAAGTTCTTGTTTTGTTGCTCTTGATTTTCCCTGGGTTGTCGTCTACCATCCACAACGAGTCTCTCCATCATTCTCTCCATGGTTATCATCATTGTTTCTATTGTGGCCTCTTGTGAGCTATAGGTAGAGGGCTGCTCAATTAATTTATCTTTTATTTTGTCTCCTCTTTCTCCTTCCTCCCTTCTCCATTCTCCCCCATCTCTTCTCCATTCTCCCTCCTCCCTTCTCCATTCTCCCTCATCTCTTCTCTTCTTCCTTGCAACAGTCAAGTTTGCATCCACCTCTAAGGCGTCTTTCATCATAGCTGCCAAGGAGGTTGATCTCATTTCACTTAGCCACATCATTAATTCACTATCGAAAGCTTCAACATAATGGAGTTGGGAAGAACAAATGGGAGGTTTGAATTGGCAAAGGATGGCATTGTATAATTTCATAAACCTATCAAAAAATTCTTGGATGGATTCACTCTCTTTTCTCCTCATGGAGTGATATTGGGACAGATACACCTTAGGGTTCTTCTAATCTGCTCATTTGTCCCTGAAGGCATCTCCAAAGGCTCTATAGTTGAGGATGGAGTGGTCGGGAAGGTTTTTGAACCATTTTAGTTTGTCTCCGGTAAGACACTGAGAAAACAACCTAACCTTCACATCATCATTGCCCACCTCTTATAAATTTGTCCAATCTAAAAACCACTCCAAGTGTTCTTCAGCTAAATGTCGCCTCTCCCCATTAAATTGTCTGATTCTTTGGGCATAAAGGAGGGGAAGGTCATGAAGAGCAGTAGGGAGGTTTAAAGGGGAATACATGGCCATACCTAGGGTTGCAGTGGGATTTACAAGGGAGATTAAGACTGGTGGAACATAAACTGGTAAGTTGTGAGGAATTGCAGAACTGGGAGATGAATGCTGATTTTGTTTTGAAGTGGTGGGAGACAAATATGTAGCAACAAGTTTCCTTATGATAGTGGAATTTAGTAGGGTTGAATCAGCAGTAAGTGTATGGCACTTTGGGTCACGAATGCATTGGAAATCCTTTCCTAGAGGGTCTATGGTCAAGGGTGACCAAGAAATGGGGGGAAAATAAAATGCAGAGATATCAAAAACCAAGCCAAAGAGGCTAGACTCAGATTTAGTTCTAGGGAGGGTTAGTCCAAGCTCCCCATTACAGTTTTCAGATATATCACTCACAAAAATAGCACCTTTAGTAGGGAAGGAAATATTTCTGACTAACCTTGGCATCCTATTGGCTCTCTGAATCAAACTTTCTCTCTCGAAGACTTCTTAGAAGGATTCAACATCAGGGTTTATCCTCGTGTGGGTTCTTCTGGCCACCAATATTTCCCAGTGGAGTCACCTTCAAAATTTTCATGGATTCACCAGAGCATGCACAACCAAATTTGTGTCTAGGACCGACTACTCGACCAGGTCATAGAACTGAAGCAATGTCATTTTTCTCAAGGAGATAGTAGCAACTAGGTCCCGATCTACGACATCGAGATGTTAGCACCCTATAATTTTCCTATGTTTTTGGTAGGAAGTCATAGGGGTAACCATTTAAACCAACATTTAGACTGTATTCTAGAAAATACAGTTAAAGAGGGCTCTCTCTTGTCACAGAAACAAATTCACATATACATATGGATTTAAACGGCTTGTAGAAGACTAGATTTCTGATAGTAACATCATATTTGGTAATTTAAAAAATGGTGAAAGACATACATAAAAAACAATTGGGAAATGGAGTCAAAACCTGAAATGTTCAAGGGCTTACAACAAATAATAACCAGCAATAAGCTTCATAGTATGAGGAAAAATAGGCATCAATATCCAGTAAAATATCTTTGGAAAGATGGAAGGGGAAAAAAGAAGAATCCCGATGTAACAGGAGGCACCTATATGGGGATGAATCTCCTGAACACATCTTTAGCATAATAAACAACAAAGGCTAGTAACTGCAGTGGATCATAGAAGATGAAATCCAAAACATTTACCAAAAACACATAAACAAATGCATAATCCGATGTGAAGAGCGCTTGAGAGAGAGAATTCCTCACATACAACTAGAAATGCATTAGTAGAAGATACACAGACATGAAAATGAAGTTTAGCAAGAAAAAACAAACTGAACAGTGAACACCATGATGAATCTAAAATGTTCAAGCTATGCTTTCATTAATTCTCCCAAGAAAATGATAGAGCTACAAAATCCAAGCGCTACGGCTTCTGAATGAAAGTTTTCAACCAATTTACTTGTCAATTGAGGCTATATTTATAGTTTTATGGGCTCCTGAGACCAAACTCGAATCATAGAAAAAATTAGTTACAAAATAGGGGCATCAATCCCAAAAAATCATTACAAATATTAACAAACTCCTTATGTGGCAGATTCGCCAGGATTTTTTATCTAGAAAATGAAATAAGGGATTGCAGACACGCTGAGTCAAAAATGGCAATGTGGCGTTTAAGAGGCATGCTCACTTTCTATGATAGTGATGCTCAAGACTCATCCTCTAATGATCTGCATCATTGAATTTTTCTCATGCCTCATCTTCACTTCACACTTTTGATCCTGTGAAATCAATCATGGCCATAGATATACTCTATGAGGGATCTCAATTGTCCCTTGATATGGTCCTTTACACATTTTCACAATCTCTTACCTTGTTAACCTCCTTCCACTTTCCCATTGCGAAATCCACTAGAACCGTCAATATTCATCCTTTGTCAATATGATCCGCTGAAAGCTGTGGGGTATACCCAGTTCCACATACCGAGAAATGTACTTAACTCATGTACATGTTCCCTTCTTCTGCATCATCGATCTATGCAGGATTTCCATCAAGCTACAGGCTACGGAAGACGGATGTTTGACTTTCCATAACAAAAACCTTTACCTTTCCACTTTTCTTCTTACGCCCATTTCTTTTCGAGGCATTGATTTTTGGCAGAAATGCTCTGATCCATTGATTAGCAGAAAGAGGATCCCAGAAGTTCAACCTTTCGTGAACAAATTCTTAAGTTTCCAGACTTCAGTTCTTCGCCCTTCTATGCCTTTCTGCACCAATGATCTGAGCTGTCGATCTAGCGGATCACGAAGGGCGAAAATCAAGATTTGAACTTTCTGCAAAGTTTGATTTTTATCTTTCCACTCCCAGCTTTCCTCCTCTGCCTTTCCTCTTCCACCTTTACACCCCCGCACTTTTCCAGAAAGTTAAAAACATAAACTTAATTTTTCACGGCCAAATTATTTGTATTTCCATTTTCCAATTTCCAACTTTTCTTCTCTTTTCTTCTGGATCGTTGATTTGGGTGGAAGCTCTCTGAGCCATCGGATCCCGGATCGTGGAATGTAGAAATCAGGATTTGAATTTTCAAGCTTAAACATTCTTCATCCTTCCTGGTTTCCTATCTCCACCATATGGTGTATCGTTGATCTTGTGGAAGCATCCTAGGCCGTCGAATCTCAGATCGTGGAGGGAAGAAGTCAGGATTTCATTTTTAATAACCAAATTTTTACCTCTTCCGCATTTCTGCTCCTAATTTTCATTCGGCAGAAATTATTTTTGGCCCTTTGATCTCTTTTGAGGTTTGGATCTCCCCCGTTTGTTCTTTCCAAGGCCTATCCTTGATTGGAGTTTTCATACTTAGGCACATTTCCAGGTCGTGCCAAAGGATTTCTTGTTTTTTTGACCTGTAGGCTTAGGAATACGCCTCCCAAACAGCCTCAAACCCCCTTCTGCATACCTTTAGATCATAAGACATGGAAATTTTTTGACACTACCCCTCATTTTTAACTGCTATGGACCTTTGAAGGGGAATTATTGTAGATGCCTTGTGTAGAAATATTCAAAGTTTAGCACAAGTGCTAATAGATACCTCAACCACTTCCTTTTTACACTTGGAATTGCATAGATGTTGATCACATGAACTACCTTTTTTGACATTCTCCCATTCTATAGTCTAAGACTTCTTCATGGATAGTAGATACACTTACATGATGACTAACACATCAAACTCCATAAACAACTATTCTATAAGAAACTGAATGATGATCGTATAAGCAAAATATTTTTTTTTACTAAGACCCATGAAAAAATATTGGAGTGTGTGGTTGTGCTAATCCATAAATTTATTGAGAAAACCCTAGATGACACCAACTGAAGAAGATAGATAATTACTAAATAAACTAACAGATTCTAAACTAATCTTTATGAATGGGTCAAGAATATTGTAGATGAATTTTGTGAATAACAAGTGCTTGAAGAAAACACGTCTTTAAATAACATAAAACGAAGATTTTATGATGATCTGAATGAGACATTCTTGTGCATAGTACCAATAATCCTTCATAAATACTTGATTAAAAAAGGGTCGTTCAAATTGTGGAACTCAATTGCCAAGGAATACACACATTTCTACTAACTAAGAGAAGATAAAGTATGAGTGGGGTTAATTCTTAAGGAAATGAAATTGTACCTACTTAGAACCATATCTAACCTAGCGTAAGTTGGGTCGATGACGGGGGGTTTCTTACCATGACATTCTAGTAAAATAGATGCATTATTTAAGCTGTACAAAAAGGAAAATTGGGTGATAATGTAAGTTGTTTGAATATCCATTCAAAATGTCAACACATAAAGCAACAACAAATATCAAAAAAATTGGAATGAAAAATTGAAGGAAAAGAACGGAATAAATATGAGAATCTTTTAAGTCTTTGTTGACCAAAAGCAAAAGGGAAAATAAAGTAAGGTACAATTGAGGCACTACTTGAGTCAAATATTGTTCTACCAAAGGAACAAGAGGGAGTGACAAGACTAATCAGGGCCTAGATGGTCAACTACTGAGGGTGGTCATGAAATTTGGAGTGATACATATATTAGACTCAAAATGAAGATAAGAAACGAGGGAACATGAGGTTGTATTTTTTAAAACACCACAATCCCCTCAAAGTTCCATTGTTAGAGAAATTTTAGCCAACAATTTGCATATTGAACCCGCTCAAACATCAATATGGAATCGAATAGATAAAATAGGTTGACTTAATATAATGATAACTAAGAGATCTGATGATGGAAACTAGCTTTCCATCATTCCAGTTGAGGGAACATTAGGTATCCTCGTAAAAAACTCATACCTCATGGAAGCACCCCTTTTACATTTTTAGTTAGTGAAGAAGAATAAAAATCACACTCAACAAGAGACAAAGTTGAAGAGTCACGAACTTTCATAAGCATTAGGTATAAAGAGGTGTAAATCCAAACTTCAACACAAATTATACCAGTTGCATTAATAATTGGATAACCACACTAAAAAGATAGTCATCTATGAAGGGGATGAAGATCCTAAACGAAATTTGTTTTCATGTGAAAATATTTGGGACATCATTGATTAAGAAAAACAAGTGGCATACTTTATAGGAAATTTGAGAAAAATAGCCCTCACGTATATTATGAACTACATAAGAAACCATAACAACATGAAGAATTAAATCAATCAGAACTTCTTCGCATTTTTAAAACATGAGATATAAAACATTTAGCATTGAAATAGATGAAATAAATTAAGCAATTACCAAGAGAATATGTCCATGATTACGACAAAAGATTTAAATATATTCTTAGTCATGTACTATGTGTAGGACTACTACTTAGAATCGGGTCATCTCTTGAATGCATGTATGAGACTAAAACTTCCAAAGAAAAATTGAGGATAGCTTGCCATATTGAGACTAATGATGAATGGGTCACATCGAGCGTCGACAAAAGACCAAAACCATTGAGCCTTAAAATTCAAACTCTTTGAATAGAAATAATAATTAATATACAAGAATCTCCAATCCAACACTAGCTTGTTGACTAGGCACTTCAATGTCTAGTGATTATGAAAAACTTAAATGGGACCCAAGAGATGATATCTATACTTTTGGAGAACATACACCATAAAAAGTTCTTCTCATTCCATCTTAGTGTAGTTATGCTAAACTTGTGACAATTTCCTTCTTGTAAAATAGGTTGGGTGATTCAATGTTCCCTCTCCCATTTATGCCATAATATTTTTTAGTGCGATGCTAGATGAATCTTCAGGCGCAGTCTCTCAAATTTAATGCTAACTTCGTATATGTGGATTTTGTCCTACAAAATGCAACCGTTGAACTTATTCCTCCTTGTGATGATGATGGAGAGGACTAGAATCACCTCCATGTAGAAGTTCCCATAGTTTGCACATGTATGGGAGAGGAGTAACACTTGGATCTCGTCTAGAAGAAAGATAGTCTCAGTACTCATATGCAAGGTTTGTGTATGGCTTTATTTCGACCAGTGATTTGTTGGAGAGGATTAAATCAATTTTTAGAATAATTCTATAGAACTCCAAGAAGGTCCATGTACAGGTTCTTCTACATAGAAGTTCCCATAGGTTGCACATGTGAAGGAGAGGAGTAGCACTTGGGTCTCGACTAGGAGAAATATGGTCTCAGTACTCATATACAAGGCTTGTGTATGTCTCTATTTTAACTAGTGAGTTGTTGGAGAGGAAGAAATCAATTTTTAGAATAATTCTATAGAAATCCAAGAAGGTCCATGTGCAGGTTCTTCCATGTAGAAGTTCCCATAGTTTTCACATGTGCAGGAGATGAGTAACACTTGGATATCGGCTAGGAGAAATATGGCCTGAGTACTCATATACAACATGCTTATGTATGGATTTCTTTCGACCAATGCATTGTTGGAGAGGATGAAATCAATTTTTAGAATAAGTCTATAGAACTCCAAGAAGGTATAAAGTTTTTGTAGGGAATGTTTTCTTCAAATTAGATAACCAACATCCTACTAAGCTCTTTAAAGTAACTAGAGAAGTGTTGGATGCTAATATCATTACATACACACATACTAGAAATTGACAACATCTTCCATAAAACCTTGTAATAATTGGACCAAATAAGGTGTCATTCTAGCATCTCCAGTGATATGGGCTCTCTCCAATAATTTATTGTATGCAACAACTTCAAATAACTTTCAAAGGGAAATTGCATTCACAAAGTTTTTATGCCAAAGACATCGATGCCTATTATTTGCAAATTGTGCAAATACTAACTGTAGTCTCTCAAATGCTATGGAAAACACCATATTTTTTTTCACATTCCTAAGAACAATAGGCATGCTATGATACCATTGTTCAGTTTCCCACTAAGGCAGATAGGAAAATCAGCTGACACAAAGCCAAATAAACAAAGAATAAAAAACACAAATATAAAGGAGTGAAAGCATTATATGTCTCATTGGCCAATGCACATATAAATACAATGACAAATGGCCCTTGTTTTCAACTTATAAGTGGTATCTTGGACTCATTCATGACTCTTCTCATTCATCATGACTCTTAGTATTCTACTTACATGAATGGGAAGGAAATAATACAATAATATTCCTCACACCAAGGATTAGGTTCCCAACAGTTTTATTCATTAAATACCTAACGATTGAATGACCTATATGCATGTATACTAGATATCATGTAATGTAATGCTTGATTTTTTTGATGGAGTAAATCATGGTTGAGGACTCTTTTCATGTTACATTGTAGTTGAGTTCATCTCCAGACATATTTTTGTTGATGTAGTATATGGAAAACGAATGTTTAATCTCTTGTTAATTAAGTACTACTCCAATATATTTATCATAGACATTTGAATATATGTGAAATGGAATTACCCGTTTGGTCCCCTGTAGCACAATAGTTGTCATTGTGTTTTGTTTGATTCCTTCAAATGTTGTCATGAATTTTCATATCTATACAAATTCTACATCTTTGGTTAGCAAAGAAAACATGGGTGTAGTTGTCTTATTGAAGTATTTAATAAATCTGCTATGTTAACATGTATTTCCAAGGAATATACTTACATAACTTTGTTTTAGAGATGGATACATATTTTTTAATGATTTCAATTTTGGCTTGGTCAACTTATGTTCCCTGAGAAGACTCATGGTGACCTAAGACTATCCCTTCATTCATATGAATTTCACATTTTTCATTTCTATAACACAAGCTTATCTCTATGCTTTTTTTTAAACAACATCCAAATTATCTAATGCCTATTAGAATATCTCACCATATGGTGTAAATTCATCCATGTAAATTTACATGCTATCATTTACAAAATATGCAAAAATGCTTAAAACATCTCTCTGGAAAGTTCACAAGGGCATTGCATAATCAAAATGAAAGAACTATCTAAGCAAAAGTTCCCTAGGAATAGGTAAAATTTGTCTTGTCCTAATCCGTTGGGTGAATTTGGATTTAATTGTACCCACTAAAACCATCTAGAAAAGAGAAGGGTTTTTTGGTGTGATAAAGTATCCAATACTTGGTCAATAAAGGAGAATGGAAATGATCATTTTTGGGTTCTTTACTGAGATATCTATAGTCAACATAGATTCTCGACATAAATCCTTAATTTGTGACTATGACTAAGGGAGACACCCACTCGCTGTTAAAGATGGGGTAGATGAAACTAGCATCCAACAATTTCTCTAATTCTTGTATGATATTATCTTTCAAGGTTGTATTTTTTATTCTTTGAGGTTGTATGATAGGTACAACATATTTTGTTATGTAAATGTGGTGCTTGCGAATATCTGGATGTATCATTTTCATGTTTGTGTAACTCCAAGCAAAAGTTGCACTGTGATTGGTGAGGATTCTTATCAGTTGTTATTCTTGATCTAGTTGTAGATTTTTGTTGATTTTTACAGTTTTTCCTTAGAAGATATCAATTATCTTGACAGTATACTTTTTTATTCAAGGAACAATACTCTTTTCCATAATGATTCAGATTCTCTTGTAATCCCAATCATTTATTCTTCTCCTATTGTAAAAATTTATTCAATTAATTAAGGATTAAGGAGATGTTCTACATAAATTTAGGTAGATATGTATCTGCATTAGTATTCCTAAGAGTGAGAGTTGCACCTATGTTGAGAATTAAGTGAATGGTATCATTGAAATTGTCATATTATTCTAGCCATATAGGATCCATTATGCCAATGAACGACCTAGCAGGTGGTTACATAGTTAATTTAGTTTTTATCAGACCACTTATGAAGGCCATATCCCTTGTTCTACAGCCAATGTAGGATCCGATGTTTCCAGTAAAGGTACGCCCAAAATAACAGGATATCCAATGAGCTTGGTTTTGACTTGTAAGATAATAATTTTTTTAGGGTATTCCCATGAGTTTATTGTTACAATGACATCTTCCAAGATCTCTCCTAGACACAGTTGAATTATCTTCCAACTATAGAATTGTTGATGTATGCTTTAATAATGGATTTAAGTGTAATGTTTCCATTGTTCCCCTGGTCATAACATTGATTTATTCTCCTAAGTATATGAGAGTGTTTGGTATAAGAGTTTGATTATATGGATATTCACTATTGATCTTCCTAGATCTAAATATTTAGGGTTGATGAATTTTCCCAACATCAAATTTGCAAGTTGTCCTATGACATTTATTGTGGAAGGATCTCTTTTATTTCTCCCTATATTTTTAATACACATGTCCTTGATGAATTTATGGCATGTAGGAACTTCCTTGATGGATTGTAGGACCAGAATATTTATACATAGGTTTTTGAGTTCTTCTAAAATAACATTTATTCAGTTATCATTCTTCCTAGATTCCAATCTTTCAAGAAATGGTGGGGTTTTCATAATATCGTGTTGCAGGTTTCCATTAATAATTTTATGTTTTGATGTTTGAGTATTAAATCCCTCTTGAATTTTAGTTTGAAATTGTAATTGCTCATTGATGGTAGGAGTTGGATGTTTTTGCACTATTCTTCCAGAGCGTAGGTTTTATCCATTTAGGTCTATTGTATCTAAGGCATAGGTATAAAAATGGAGGAATGGGAAACCATATACCTTTAAAATGAGGCACAGATGTATGATATATACATATTTGAAAAATTCACATTTCTTGTGGCATAAATATCAATATGATGTTTTTTCAATGTTTTTTCAATGGTTATTTTGGACATCGGTGATTTATCAAGCACACAAAGAGTATCAGCGGTCATTATTAGCCCCACCTTGATTCAATAAAATATAATATCATTAATTTGGTTAATATATTGGTCAAGCCTCTTGCACTTGGATTGAATTAGTATAAACTCAAACTTTAATATGTCCTAACCTATTGTAACACTTTATTCATGTTTATGACAACCATTAAATCCATAGTGTATGATAGCATCTTGTTGGAACACATTCAAGATCAATCCCAACTAGTTTGGATCATTTCATGACATTAATATTTTAGACATTGGGGAGGTCACCTTGGAATTTTATTAAAGTTATGACCCCACCCCACCCCCCCCACCCCCCCCACCCCAAATATTTCCTAGACAAGGATGATCAGTTTGAATTTCATGATGCCAATGCCTAGTTTGCGAAAAAATCANCAGTCACAAGATGGGTTCCAAGTGGACATGTTTTTTCATAGGAAAAAAAATAGGTTCTATTCGTTATGTGAAAAATATAGAACTTTCACCTTATATATATTTAAATAATCTTTCCAACTATTTAAATGGAAAAAATTATTGTCATGAATTCATGATCATATAATGTCTTGAATCTAATCTAAAGTAAAAGTCAAGCTAAGCAAGAGTATATATCATTCCAAGACCTTTCCAATAGTGTATCATATTCCTATTCTCAACTCTTGGTTGTTGAGAATGATCCTTCACGTTTCTAGGACCTCTTTTAAGCAACAATTTAGTATGAGTATATCAAGGTTTTAAAAATATTATTGATATATTCTAAATAAAAAATGTTAGAGTGTCTATAGTATAATTGGTTCTGGTCCCTTTCCAATGACACCTCATTGACATTAGACGAACTAGTTATGGTTAGAATTTTTTCAAGCTCTTATGATGCTTTTATTCTATGTTTTTGTGCCATGCATGTTTCCTTCTAGGGAAATCAATGTGCAAGTTTAAAGTCCTTTTGTAATATTCATGATGATGCATATAAAATATAATGCCATGCATATGCGTAAGGAAATACCAAGATAATATAATTATTCTTGTATAATCTCATGAATTACTTATCACTGGGAAGGGAAATTTGTTCACCCAATTAAATTGGGAATATATAAATCAACATCAATAATTATTGCTAGCCTTCAAAAATTAAACCCTAGTGTGGGTAACGTATTTAAATGTTGCTTTAAAAATGATTAATAAATATCTTTAATCATTAAGATTAAGTGTAGGAGGTAATTATTAGTGGAACATTTTAAATAAAATTATTTGTATAAAATTTCTCACCTTAATTAATTAATGCATACCCTAAGTGCACTTAATTATAATAAAAATGGTTTACATTAAGCCATTAAACTAATCAAAAAGGCAATTTAGTTTAAAAAACCCAATGTGTGAATTAGTCCACAAAATGTACATAAGCACAAAGACATCCACACCATAATAATAGTATGGTGACCAAGATCATTAACAAATTAAAGGACATCATTAAGAATTCTCTCCTATGAAAGAAATCATTTTCATTGTTATTTAACAATATGAATATATTAGCCTCTAGGGGTAGGTCAATTGGTTGGAGTCCAAATCCAAAGACTGTTTGTGTCATGTCCCCTCCCACCCCGAAGGAGAGAACATGACCCAACTCTTCTGCTACCTGAGTTACCCATATTTAATTATGCATTCGTATGATGATTCCCAAATTTCCTTTTGGTTTTTAGATCTACAAAAGCAAGAATTCTTCCTACTAACATTCTGATCCAGACCTAGTATAAAATCTATATCTTCCCCAACCATTGAGAGATCGAATGACTGAGAAGAATTACAACGGAATTCAATGGTCACAGTCTGTTCCGCATCTGAAATCAGATCAATGACTGAGAATCATCCAACAGAAAATCAATGGTGTGGAGAGCTTCACTTGCGGAATTGGAAACATATCAAAATTTCACTCTCGCACCCTGTACCCTGCATGTCGCATTCCACATCCAGCATCCCACATGAGGAATGGTCATTGCAAAGATCAAAGTTGCTGAAAGGGATATTTTCCATAGTCATTTCCGCATCCCGCATCCCACATCCTACAAGTTGCGAAAAGGGAATTGATGAAAGAAGATTTCACCAAACGAAGTTTTTGCATCCCGCAAGTTGCGGAAAGGGAATTGTGGAATGCATATTTCGTCGAATGACATTTCTGGATCGTGTAAGTTGCAAAAAGGGAATTGCGGAAGGGAAAATTTGGAGTACAACTTCTGCAAGGCGCATTTCCGCATCTCGCATCCCACAAGTTGCAGAAAGGGAAATGCGGAAGGGAAAATTATGTGGAAATTTGATCTATTCATGAAATATTTTACGTATAAAACGGATTTCCAACATCCAGGTCATCACCAATTCGGTCGATCTAACTTCATAACAACTTAGAAAATTCATTGAAGTAATTACACACATAGATGCATCATTCACGAAATGTACAGATAAAACCCAAAACATTTCATTCAAGCATTCATCATTTCATATTAATTTATAAACAAGTACAGTTGCAGGGATTGAAACATAAGAGATACTTATATCTTTATCAGAAGCTTGTCTCGCAACCAACTATGTTGCTGCAACGTTCCACCCAACCATAGGCTAGTGTGCTCATTAATCTCTCAGTAACATTGCCACCACCGAGTTGAGCATGATTTACCCAAGGAATAAGGAACACTAGCAGATTTCCCCATAGCCAAGCATATAATAAAAATCAGCCAAGACAACACAGTTGGGTTTATCCATCTTACAGAGGCAGTGATTTACACATAGCCAAAGTTATACAAGTCATAGCCAAGCCAACAGATGGTTTTATCAGGATACTAGCCAAGCCATCCTTCTAGTTGGGTTTATCAGGCTTACACAGACATTGGTTTACACTTAGCCAACATTCACATGAGACCTAGCCAATCCAACAGATGGGTTTACTAGGCTACCATCCAATCCATCCTTCTAGTTGGGTTTATCAAGCTGCCAAGGGGGTGGAAATAATGACTGCTAAGATAGTGAGATCAATCCCTGAGCTAAGGACACATACACTAGATCTAGCCTGACTTCTAAACATTTACACACCCAACACAAGGAAGTATCCCCTTCTCTGCTACACAATCCCTCAGGCCATGCCTTCCCTTATAGTGTTATTCAGGGTATGCAAAGAAGGAAACTAGCCTTCTAGATTGGTCTGTGAGGTTCCTTCACACACTAGGTTTATCAAGCAGGTTGAGACTCCATTTCCATTCCCCAAATTAGTTTAGATGTCAAACGAGTATGTACACACAACGATCTCAGTTTTGGGATTAACAAAAGGTAACATAACCAAGGAATACACACACACAACAATTAGGAAACTCTGAGCATTTCCTGGGCCAGATCGGCTACTGCAATTGCAGGATCAAAAATGTGTTTCTAGTACTGCAATTAAAAAACACAAACACGGTTCTGGGCATGCGCATCGCCCCCCCCCCCCTCGGAACGACTAACAGACAGGAAAATCGTAAAATGGAAAACAATTCACAAAAGAGGANAATTCACAAAATAGGAAAATTTATGAGGGATCATGACTCTAAGCGGTTCTTGCTTCCTACCCGAATGCCCGAATGTCTTGCCAAAAATTTTCCACATAGTATCAATCGTGAGGGGAAGGTGAAACATGAGTGCATGAGGGAAAGACAAGTGTTTTTTTGGTGTTTTCTTGCCCAAGAAAATTTAAAAACGTTTTTCAGAAATGGGTGCTCTTCCCATTTCGAATTTCTGCCCACTCTTCCCATCCCCCGCTTATCCTTAGGAAAAATCATGCCCCCATATCATTTTGTTGCATTCACATAGTTGGCTATAGGATTTTAATTAAAAATTGCAAATTTAAAATGATTTCCAAACTTATAACATTCAACTAGCATTAAAACACCATCGACCAAAATCAAAATCTTAATCACCGAAAGAAAACACTAAATCAATGGTTGGGATTTTACCTTGAGCTCCACACCATAATTATTTACATCATATTATTTAAATGCAAACAGGGTCAAAATCAAGGTGTTACATTCCCCTCCCCCTTCAACAGCACTGTCCTCAGTGCTTTACAACATTTCAACAAAAATGCTATGTTTGTACTACCCTCAACACTCTGCAGAATTGAACAAAAATGGATGTGTCAATCGCATGGCATCCTCTAGCTCCCATGTAGCCTCTTCAGGACCATAGTGCTACCATTGCACCTTCACCTACCCTATGTCTCAGTTCCAGAGCATTGTGACCTTCCTGGAAAGGATGCGCATAGGCTCGATTTGGAACTCTCCCTCTAGTTCCACCTACATCACGTCCCAATCTATTACATGGTTAGGATCATGTACATATTTCTTAAGAAAAGAAACATGAAAAACATTATAACCCCTAGTGCTTGCAGGCAATGCAATTCTATATGCAACCGGTCCTATTCTTTCAAGCACTTCAAACGGCCCACACTATCTAGGAGATAGCTTGGCACAACTCCCAAGCTTCAAAGAACTTTTCTTTTCCTTCACCCTGAGGTAAACATGATCCCCAATACTGAACTCTCTATTCACCCTATGCTTATCTGCATAGCTTTTCTATCTATCTCGGGATTCCTTTAGATTATGCCTAATTTTTACAACTTCCTGCTCCATGTCCTTGAACAATTCTGGACCGATCATAAATTTGTTCACTAGGTTATCCCAAGTTACTGATCTTCTGCACCTCCTGCCATACAAAGCTTCATATGGACTCATCCCCAAGGATGCTTGTTGTCCATTGTTATAAGCAAACTCTACCAGTTGTAAATAGTCTTCCCACTTGTATGGTTTGTCCATCACATACATGCGAAGCATGTTTTCCAGCACTTGGTTAACTCTCTTGGTTTATCCATGAGTCTGAGCATGGTAGGCAGTGCTGAAATTCAACTTTGTTCCCAAGTATGCAAACAATCCTTTCCAAAAATTAGAAGCGAACTTAACATCTCTGTCAGAGACTATTGCCTTAGGAAATCCATGTAGTTAAAAAATTTCTTTAATGGAAATATTAGCAATGTCATAAGTCTTATGCGTAGACTGTACTGTTATAAAATGCGTTGCCTTCGTCAACTTGTCCACAACAACCATGATGGAATCATGTTTCTCCAAGTCATCAGCAATCCTGTAATAAAGTCTATGGAAATCACTTCCAATTTCCATTCTGGAACCGACAAAGGCTGCAACAAACCTGCTAGGTGTTGATGCTCCACCTTTACTTGTTGACACTTCATGCACCTTGAAACATATTCAGCCATGTCCTTCTTCATTCCTGGCCAAAAGTACTACTTCCTTGTTGTAAAAATTGTCTTCTAATATCTTGGGTGACCAGAATATGGAGTTTGATGGATTACATCCATAATAACCCTCCTCAAATATGCCACATTTGGAATATACATTCTACTCTTATAAGTAAGAATTCCATCCTCTTCTAACTTATAACCTTCATACTTCTTTTCAAGGATTTTTTGTTGTAATTTGTCCTTTACTTGCGCATACATTTCATCTTTAGCATTATGATTAATAATCTATTGTCTCAAATCTGATTGGAAAATGCTAATAGATGCCACATGCATTTCTTGTACCTTCCTGCTGAGTGCATCACCTACCTTGTTCTCTTTTTCTTTTATGTGCTTGATTTCAAAATCAAACTCACATAAAAATTCCAGCCATCTAACTTGCCTAGCATTTAGATTAGGTTGATCAAACAAATATTTCAAACCACAGTGGCCTGTCCTTAACTCAAATTTTCTACCCATCAAGTAATTCCTCCACATATTGAGAGCATGTCATATGGCTACAAGTTCCAGATCATGAGTGGCATAATTCCTCTCATCCTCCTTCAACTTTCTGGATTCATAGCATATCATGTGGTTGTCTTGCATAAGAACTCCTCCAAGTCCTTAACCGCATGCATCTCTACATACCACAAAATCTTTCTCTGGGTCTGCAACTTTTAAGACCGATGCAATGGTGAGAAGATACTTTAACCTCTAGAAACTTTCTTCACACTTCTAGGTCCATTCGAACTTTATGCCCTTCCTTTGCAAGAAAGTGATGGCATGTGCAACCTTGGAGAATCCTTCAATGAATCTCCTGTAGTATCCTGCAAGCTCCATAAAAGATCTTACCTCTGTCACATTCTTTGGAGTAGGCCAATCCATGATAGCTTCAATCTTGTCAGGGTTCGTGGATATACCCTCTTCTAAAATAATGTGACCCAAGTACTGAATATTATCTTTATAGAAGTCACACTTGCTCAGCTTTGCATACAGTTGATGTTCTCTGAGTAATTGCAATCATTAGTCTCAAATGTTCTTCATGTTTTTCTTCATTCTTAGAATAAACAAGAATGTCATCAAGGAAAACAAGAACGAATTTGTCCAAATACTTGCTGAATACACCATTCATAAGGCACATAAATGTTGCTGGTGCATTTGTGAGACCAAATGGTACCACTACAAACTCATAATATCCATACCTTGTTTTGAAGGCTATCTTATGAATGTCTTCGTCCTTGATTCTCACCTAATGGTAACCAGACCTTAAGTCAATCTTAGAAAATACCTTTTGTCCTTTCATTTGATCAAAGAGGTCATCAATTCTTGTCAAGGGATATTTTTTCTTCACCATGACTTTGTTCAGTTGTCTGTAATCAATACAAAATCTAAGTGTACCATCTTTCTTCTTCACAAATAGAACTGGTGCTCCCCAAGGAGACACACTCAGCCTGATATAATTTTTCTCCAACAATTCTTGTAGCTGCATCTTCAACTCTAACATCTCTGGTGTACTCATTCTGTAAGGTGCTTTGGACACTGGTGCTACTCCTGGCACAAGCTCAATCGTAAAATCAATGTCTCTCTTTGGAGGAAGCCCTGGAACCTCATCAAGAAAAAAATCCCTAAATTCTTGCAACACATAATAGTCTTCCAACTTGAGAGTTTCATTCCATGCTGCCTCCTCAATATGGGCTGCATACAACTCACAACCTTTTCTACAAAACATCTTCAATTGCATCACTGAAATCTACCTTACAGAAATTACCTTTGGAATTCCTTTTACAACTACTGGGTTCCCTTCTCCATCCATTCATTCAAAAGTATTGTTATAATAGTCAAGCTTTACCCTGTGAGCTTCTAACCAATCCATTCCAATGAGAACATCATAGGAACTGAGTGGTAGAAGATTCATATCTACGCAAGTACTTAGTCCATTCATCACTTATATACATTTCTCCACAACTTCATTAACTTTTCTCTTAGCTCCAATGGCTAGCTAAACTAACCACGACTTGCTATGCTTTTCTTTCCTAAGAGCACAAACCTCCACTAGTCTAGGAGTAATATAACTATGAGTATAACCAGGGTCAATCAAAATAGAAATAGATTGCTTAGCAATCTTACCTGCAACTTCAACCACCATTGACTGGTGATCTTCCTGGTGATCTTCCAGTGCTGCATAAATTCTAGGTACGGCCCTTTATACTTTTCCCACTGTTTTTGCCTCTTAAATATTGTATGTTGTCCTTGCATTCTCATTTTCAAGTGGACAGTACCTCACATGTGGGGTCCTCCACATTTCCAACATTGGTGTGGTTCTCTGTTCTGTTGTAGTTCTCTTGGATTTTCTTCCACCACTCTAGTTGGATGCTTCTCAACTTGGGATGGATGCTTCTGCTAATTCCCAAAGTTAGAAGGTTTGAAACCTTTCTTCGTTTGGTTAGAATTCTTTTTCTTCTTGTCCTTCCACGCCTTCTGGTAGTCAGGTTTTCCCTTGCTTTGCTCGTAGCAATACTTAGTTTTTCCTATCGCCTCTTCCAGAGTTCTAGGTTCATAGAACTCAATTCGGTCTTTGTAGGGTTGAGGCAGTCCACTCATAAAGTGTTGGATTTTCACCTTCTCATATTTAATATACCTGACATACCTCATTAGTTCCAAGAACTTGTTTGCATATTCCTCCATGGTCTGTTGTCCCAATCTCAGCTCATGGAATTCTTTGATTTTATCATGTAGTACCGGTCAGAGAGGTACTTCTGCTTGAAATATTTCTGGAACTACTTCCAGACAATCTTCCTTTCATTGATCTTCTTCACTTTCCTCAAGTGTTCCTACCAAATAGACACTCTCCCCGTCAGATTGAAAATGGTTACTCGAGCTTTCATATTTCCAAAATAATCTTGGACTTGGAAATATTTTCTTATTCCCAAAATCCAAGCTTCAGCTTCTTCACCAGTATTTACCTCACCATTGAAAGTAGGCAGATTTTCCTTCCTGAATTCATCTTGTGAGCAGTTCTGGTAATGCCTCTTCCTCCTACCCTTGTGAGATGAATAGCTTGAATCTCTAGTGGATCTTTCAAATTTAGACAACCCACTAGGATATATCTTCCTTCCTCTAGCATTGTTTTTACTCCCTTTTGGATTTACTATCCGGTCCCCAGAGTTCATCTTTCTCTGAATATCTGTCAAACTTTGCAGTATAGTTGCCTTCAATTGATTCTGATCTTCCTAAGCCTTAATCAGTCTTTCATTGTCTGCTCTGTAGCTCTGTATATCAACCCTGAGGATTCTCATGGTGGCTGCAAAGTCTGGGGGAGTATCCTGAAACCTTCTGCCATTATATTCTATCTCAACATTCCCAATTCTGACATTTTCCCCCATAGCATCTTCCTCGTGCGCATTGGGGTCCCATGCATAATAATTCATATCGTATGTCCCCGTGGTCAAACCAACTATTCTGAATCGCACAACCCTTTCTGAAGGTGACTGTAATTATGAAAAAATGTGTTAGATAACAAAACTGTTAGATATAACCAAAACCAAAATCACTTACCCACTACCCATGGAATTTTTTCTCTGTTATGCGGCCAAAAATACGTTAGAACTATTAACCAATAGCTCTGTAACTATCCAATTCGACCCATCGAGGCCCAATATTGTAACCACTTTTCTTTCCATCCCATCCATGCCCAACGTTGCAACCAGCAGCTCTGATACCACACTGTCATGTCCCCTCCTGCCCTAGAGGAGAGAACACGACCCAACTCTTCTACTACCTGAGTTACCCATATTTGATTCTACATTTGTATGATGATTCCTGAATTTCCTTTTGGTTTTCAGATCTGTAAAAGAAAGAATTCTTCCTACTAACATTATGATCAAGAACGTCTATAAAATCTATATCTTCCCCAACCATTGAGAGATCGAATAGCTAAGAAGAATTGTAACAAAAACCAATGGTCACAGTCTGTTCCGCATCCAAAATCAGATCAACACCTAAGAATCATCCCGCAGAAAATCAACAGTGCGGAGAGATTCACTTGCGAAATCGAAAACATATCAAAATTTCACTCTCGCACCCCCACCCCAAATCCCACATCCCGCATGTGGAATGGCCATTGCGGAGATCAAATTTGTAGAAAGGGATATTTTCCATAGTCATTTCCACATCCCGCATCCCGCAAGTTGCGAAAAGGGAATTGCAGAAATAATATTTCACCAAACGAAGTTTATGCATCCCGCACCCGCAAAGTTGTGGAAAGCATATTTCGCCAAACGACATTCCCACACCCCGCATCCCGTAAGTTGCAGAAAGCGAATAGTGGAAGGGAAAATACAGAGTCCAACTTATGCAAGGCGCATTTCCGCATCCCACATCCCGCATCTCGCAAGTTGCGGAAGGGAAAATTCTGTAGAAATTCAATTTGTTCATGAAAATTTCTAATTATAAAATGGATTTCCAACATCTAGGCCATCACCAATCCGACCGATCTAACTTCATAACAACTTAGAAAATTCATTGAAGTAATTACACACATAGATGCATCATTCACGAAATGTACAGCTAAAACACAACACATTTCATTTCAGCATTCATCATTTCATATTAATTTATAAACAAGTACAGTTGCAGGGATTGAAACATAAGAAATACTTATCTTTATCAGACTCCTTGTCCTGCAACTAGCTATGTAATTGCAACGTTCCAGCCAACCATAGGCTAGTGCACTCATCAATCTCTCAGCAACACTGCCACCCCCGAGCTGGGCATGATTTCTCCAAGGAATAAGGAACACTAGCAGACTTTCCCATAGCCAAGGATACAATAAAACTCAGCCAAGCCAGCATAGTTGGGTTTATCATGCTTACACAGGCAGTGATTTACACATAGCCAAAGTTATACAAGTCACAACCAAGCCAACAGATGGGTTTATCAGGCTACCAGCCAAGCCATCCTAGTCTAGTTGGGTTTATCAGGCTTACACAGACAATGGTTTACACATAGCCAACATTCACATGAGACCCATCCAAGCCAACAGATGGGTTTATCAGGCTACTAGCCAAGCAATCCTTCTAGTTAGGTTAATCAAGTTGCCAAGGGGGTGGAAATACCAACTGCTAATCTAGTGAGCTCAATCCTAGAGCTAAGGACACCTACATAGATCTAGCCTGACTTCTAAACATTTACACACCCAGCACAAGGAAGCATCCCCTTCTCTGCTACACAGTCCCCCAAGCCATGCCTTCCCTTCTAGTGCTATTTAGGGTATGCAAAGAAGGAAATTAGCCTTCTAGATTAGTCTGTGAGGTTCCTTCACACACTAGGTTTATCAAGCAGGTCCAGACTCCATTTTCATTCCCCAAATCAGTTCATATGTCAAACGAGGATGTACACACATCGATCTCAGTTCTATGATTAACAAAACGTAACAGAACCAAGGAATACACACACACAACAATTAGGAAACTTTGGGAATTTCCTGAGCCATATCGACAACTGCAATCACAGGATTGAAAATGTTTTGTTGGTCCTTCAGTTCAAAAACAAAAACATGGTTCTGGGCATGCGCATTCCCCCCCCCCGGAATGACTAACATACAAGAAAATTGTAAAAAGGAAAACAATTCATAGAAAGGGAAAATTCCTAAAGGATCAAGACTCTGAGATGTTCTTGATTCTTCCCCGAATGCCCGAATGTCTTGCCAAAAACGTTCCACACATTACCAATTGTGAGGGGAAGGTGAAACATGACTACATGAGGGAAAGACAGGAGTTTTTTTGTGTTTTCTTGCCCAAGAAAATTTAAAAACGTTTTTCAGAAATGGGTGCTCTTCCCATTTCGAATTTCTTCCCACTCTTCCCATCCCCCTTTTATCCTTAGGAAAAATCATGCACCCATCTCATTTTGTTGCATTGACATAGCTGGCTATAGGATTTTAATTAAAAAATGCAAATTTAACATGATGTCCAAACTTATAACGTTCATCTAGCATAAAAACACCATCAGCCTAAATCTTAATCTCCAAAACAAAACACTAAATTGATGGTGGGGATTTTTCCTTGAGCTCCACACCATAATTGTTTGCATCATATTATTTAAATGCAAACGCGATCAAAACCGGGGTGTTACTGTTTGATATTGAGGTCAGAGGTTGAATTCTAATGAATCCAACTCTATCGATCCTTCAGGGTTAGGCTCCCAAAACTGGACCCAATAGGAAGAGGCCCCTTCGGTGATCCCCCTAGAATTATTACTATGGATGTTGTGGGGCCTCGACCTCTATTCTAGAGGATGTGAACCATGTGAAAAAAAAAAAACAATATGACTATATTACCAATTGGAAAATCAATAGTATGCATAGTTATTTATAAACTAAATTTCCAAGCATCTTACTATTATACCCTTTAATGACTTGGCCTTATAAGCTAACTTAATCAACAATAGCATGAAACATGCAAACACCCTCACTATGGTATACTAAAATAAATTAAGAAATTTTCTCTATTAACAATAATAAAAAATATTATAATTATTTTCTCATGTTCTATTTGAGGAAAGGAATAAAATTTAATACATGAGTATAATGTTTACATTTAGACTTATACAGTGCATTTATCCCTTTATAATTAATTTCATGTTTGGGTAGATTCGGTTATCTACAAGGCAAGTAAGTATTTAGATTACTTGTCAATTGAAATTCGTAAATAACCAAGTTTTTTTTGTAATGCTGCAACTAAAATTATACTATAGGTACATAAGGTACAAAAAGAGATACAAGGTAGGAAGATGGCTCATGAAGTCTAGGAAGGTTTTTCTGCCAACATAGACCTCCAATGATGTCAGGCTTTGTCATCACAAACCAAAACAGAATTTTTCCTTCCATCGTGCCCTCAAAGTTGGATTTACAAAAGAGACCAGAGATTATTTCCGAGCAAGTAGACAGTAGATAGGAAAAAATGATAGTAGAGGAGAGAGAATAATAGGGTCATTCCTCCAATGCTTCTCCTCTGTCGGAGCTGGGTTTGTCTTCCACTATTGGGAAGCTCCCAAATAATTCTTCCTCCCATGCTTGAGAATGGATCTTGGGCGACAGAGGTTCAGGCTTGCTGCTAGTGATCTTCTCTCTAGGGGAAGCATGAAATTTTTTGTACTCTAGGAGATCAATGGTCGTCGACACTGAAATGTTGGTCATCATGTGAGGAGCCTGGCTTGATGAAGCTCCAGTTTCTTGCATGGTCATCATTGTTTAATAGGGCATGTAGACTCTCATCGTATCCAATCCTTTGGAGGATAGTTCGTCTAGGACAAACAAGGGCGGTGGCTCATGAGACGGAGTGCTAGGTTGCGGGGCGGCTCCTGCTCCATCCTAAAAGGTAGTGGCCACATTCTCCATTGCAGTTCTGGAGAAATTCGAGGGAGGGTGCCTAACCTTAGAAAAGCATCTCTCCAAGGATTATTCCCCCTACAAGGTTGCCATCCAAGTTGGCCAATTTTCCCTATAAGTGAAACAGGAGACCTCGAAATTCCATGATCGAAGTGTTTGTTGTGGTCCAATTCATGAGTACCTCCTCCACAATATTACCCAGCATATTCTTGATGAGACAGTAGAATTTTATCTAAATGCTAGAATTTCCTAAGGCGAGCAGTTCGGAAACCCCGACTCCCATTCTTCAATGAGGCCACAGATAGTAGGCGGAACCATGCTTTCATAACCAGAGTTAATCGCTTTAGCTTTTCTTGGGTGCCCAGCCTCCCTGACTAAGCCAGGATTTATTCCTCTTTGTGGGGTGCCTCATGGACCTATCATGGAGTGATAGCACATGGACGAGGCTTTCAGAAACTAGCAGGTATCAGGACTCAACCGGAGAAAATCTATCACCAGAGGAAAAGTAGAGTGAGAAATCATGCTGGAGATAGTCGTCCCTGGTTCTATTTCAAGTATCGTTCGACTGAGCAATGAAAGCTTCGCACGCAGGACTTCCATTATGCTCCTGACTAACTACAGAAATTTCCATATGCTGTTGTACAACCTCTGTTGTTTCAGGGAGTGAAATTTCATGGATCCGTCGTAAGCCATTAAGAAATCGGTTGTGAGGACCGTCCTTTTCTGTCTCTTCAATGGTCTGAGCTAATCCCACGTCATGTTCATGCATTAAACCAACTTCTCCCACCTGTCTGAGCATTGAAGCATCATCTTCCACCTGTGTGAGAATTAAGGCTTGTCTATCACCCTGGCTTGAGGCGGATCATGGGCATGCGTCAAGGGCAGGTGGCATCTGTCCAGTACTGCTGCTTCCAGGTGGGAGCCACTCGAGGACCCCGTCAATTGAATGTTGAGGCGCCTCGTTTTAGGGAAAGGGTTTCCAGTTGTACTGGGCCCCAAGTGAGCTGGTTCGGGTTCCATTTGGCCCTTGAGTTGGAGATGCACCTGCATTCAGGGACGTAAATAACCAAGTTGTTGACAGTAGATAATAAAATAAATTATCTTAACTAAAATATCCATACTATATAATGAATAACATTTCAACTATATAATCATTTATTTTGACAAAAAAAATATGCGGTGTGTGTAAATACTCAATTTTATACCCATTTTAAAATGTTAGCATGGTGGGTTAGATTGAGTGGCTAAATGTATCCACAGGATCAAGTCCCTAGGATGGATGCCTCTATTAATGTTGTTGGTCTCAGTTGATGTCCCACCAGAGTTAGGTTGTCAAAACTACAACTGAATGGTTTACCCTAGGTACCATCATCGAAATAAAGGGAAGTGGCATGAGGGTTTTTAGTGATATGTATTTTATTGACAAAATATATTTATTTAGAATGTTTCCAAAATTCAAAGAAAAATATACAGAACTTTGAAAAGCTAGAGTCACAATAGTAAAAAAATGCATATAAGCAAGTACAGTAAAAAATAACCTTTCCAATTAATTCTTTTTATGGCGTTGCTTTTATTAATAACTAAAATTCAATTTTATTGAAATGCATGGTTAATTGTTAGTTTAAAATCATTAATCTCACTTATCTCTATAAAAGTCATTAATCTCTAATCATAGGGATAGTCACTAAATTAAAAATCTACTTACAAAAAACATTTCAAATAAAATCAAGAGCTCAAAGCATGCCACTTTTCTTAGTCTAGAGGAAATATTTTTAATTTATTTTTCAAAATTTTAATCATGGGAATTTCCTTTATAAAAAGGATCTCAACCCTAATCCTTCATTATTTTCTATATTATTTCTTGCCCCCTCACTGTTTTCTCCTCTCTTTTTCCTGTTTTAGGGTTTCTACCTAACTATTTTTCTTTGTCATGGGTATTATGGAGGAAAGGATTTCTTTTTTGATGATTCTCCTTTTAAGGTGAGGATTCTTCTTATTCTCCCTATTTTTTAGCATTGGTTTTTCAATATTATTTCTCTTTTCTTGTTCTCTTCTAATTGGTTTCAGGGCGTGTGCATGAAAATTAGTTTGCTCTTGTTTGCATTTTGTTTGAGGAGGGAATGAAGACTCCATTATTTACTTGCAAGTTGTTTGAAGAGGGAATGAAGACTCCATTGTGTGCTTGCAAGGGTGAAGAGGTATAGTATAATGTTCTATCCTTAATTTTATCTTAATTTTATGGGTTTTCTTCATGTAATTTCTTCTTTAAAAAAATAATCCCAAATTTCATCATAAACTAGAACCATAATTTTACAGTGATTTGGGGAAAAATAGATAAGGATTTAGCTCCTAAGGAAATAAGGGAAGTTGTAGGATTTTATGTTATCTTTGAAACAAGCTATAATAGAGCTCAATGGAAACACAACTTCAAAAGTTATGGCCAAAATATTAATCTATTTTTATTATGGCCTAAAACCCCAAGACCTGTATATATTTTTGTATTTTATAAATTGTTTTTAAACCAAAAATGGTTGTGGACTAAGAAATGAATTTTCTCTACAACAACGCATTTGGGTTCAAAATCCATCACCCTTGATTTTATTTGATTTTTAACTTGTTTCTAATTTAGATATATTAATGTATTTCAAATTTTGGTCATGTGGATTTTTTCTTATTTATTATACTGTCGATATTTGAGGTTGCACAAGATATGGACACTTTCATGGAAGTAAGCTTGAAATTTCAATTTTTTTGTCACAATTTCTATTTTACTATAGTATGTATATAGCTACTAGATTCATAAGATCATGGGTATTAATTTTCCTCTTTTAGAGGTATAATCCAAATATGCAAGCTCTTACTAGTGTAAATATTTTTTTTCATACAATGCAATTTTAAATTGTAAGCCCATTGTAATCCGTTGCCATGGGCTAATGGGTTTCCATGAATAAACATAAACTTGGTTCTATTAGTGATGCAATTTTATGTTCCTAAATTTAAATAACTCTAGCATAAGTACCTTTAACTCTTGTGTTGGTTGCTTTCCTACTTTAACATGTTTTTTTTTTAAGTCAATTCTAGTTAAAAAATTAAATAGAATTTTGTTTATTATACTAGTATTGTGTGTTATCTTTAGGCATGATTACGACCTTCAATGTCTAAGTCTTGGATCCTACTTCTCTAATACTAAATGTAAGGGCTCATTTTGCTAAACATATTTTAAGCCTAATTAAATACATGATATAGTTTATTTTCTAAAAATTGCTCAAATTATCTATTATCTAACTAGGATTAAAACTAAAATTATATATATCATTATTTAATTGAAATTGATGATTTAAATATAATAAAGGTGGTCATAACAATGAAGAAAAAATTGAATATATAAACAAGAAAAATGTAGCACTAATATGGAAGCAAATATCGACACAAAATTGAAATTAATCATGTCATAACTAAAGATAATGAGTGATTTAAAATATGTATTAATAAGATATGCTTCTATTCCATGTGATCATCAAATCACTGCCATTGCCAACGTTAATAGTCTTGCATCTTATAATGTCAAATTTTAAGTAGAGATTGGTCATAAAAATTGTAAGGACATTTGCAAATAACCACTCTCAGCGTTGGATACCTTGGAAAGGAAATCCCAATCAAACCATAATATATTGAGAAAGAAACGTGAAATACATGATCATGGAACTTGAGAGAAGAAATGAAATGATTACGTTATTGAAAGTAGGATTTACAACCTATTTTCTATCTTCACCCTCTTCACTTAATAAACAATATAATTTCCTTCATGCAACTCCTTATGTTTTTTTTACCATACTATAGTAGAATTAGATTATGTCAAGAAAATTGTTATAGATGTAAGTGCTAGCATTTTTGGAATTTGTATTTTGATAGCTCTAAATCATAGGAAGGCATGTGTATTAGTTGTTTTATTATTGAACCAAATTGTAGGAACACCTTAGCTTCTTGTAAGCTCAAGTTTGAATGCACTAAAAATACCATTAAGTATGAGGCCTTGATCCTAAAACTCAAGAAGACCCTTGATTTTAACATTATATGCTTGAAGGGATTGGGTGGTTCAAAAATTATTGCAAGGTAGTTTGAAATTATATTTCTTGTCATTTGATTCACTTGAAAGGTTATCATGAGAAGGTATGGAATCTAATTTATAAGATTGAATATTTTAACATAAATTCCATTCTACATGGAGAGAATGTAGATTTTAATGCATTAATTTATACCAATGTTCATTCATTCGCATTGGAATATTTATTCACTAACGAATTCTCTGTTAAGCTTGTTTCCAAACCTTTAGTTCTAGATGCTATTAAAAGTTGGTGTTTAGTAAAGGTCAAAATCATTGAGTTTTTTACCAACAACGTGCTTAATGACATGGTTATTGATAATAAAAATTAAATGCAAAATTTTTGGATGAATAAAAAGATGAGATTATCAATCTGAAGAAAAATAAGATGCATAAGAATGAAGTAACTCTCGAGAATATATTTGACGTACAAGATCTATTCAATAATTCTATAAACATAAAATAAAACCAATTCTTCCATGCAACATCTTAGGACTGAATAGGATGTGAATACAATCTATCTTATTTCTTTTTGTTCAGAGGTTAAAACAAGAGCTTATATCAAGTTATTTAAGTTGAATAGAAATGTATTTTCTTAGACACAAAACTTGAAGGTGTATGATACAATAATTATTCAACGGGTGATACCCTTGAAGCAAAAGACTAGTCACATTCAATAAAAATTGCAAAAGGTTCATTTATCATGGGAACCAATGATACAAAAGAACTCGAAGAAGTTTCTAGATGCGAAGGCTATCTTTCCAATGCATTGTTAGCCATGAATTGAAAACCATGCTCCTATTAAGGAAGAAGAGCGGTGAAAATAATCCTTGTGTTTAGAAACCTTGACTAAGCATCGAAGAAAGATAATTACCATGTGCCACCTATGGAGCCAATTTCTCAACTTGCAATGGGATCTAAAATGCTCTCACTCCACAATGGATTTTTGGGATTTAATTAAGTTCTTGTCTCAGATGAGGATAGATTGAGAATTGCTTTCAAGATAAATAGAGCAATTATTGTGTAATGTATATAGCTTTCATAGACCTTATAAATCACAATGTAGTTGCTTATATGGACAATATTGTGAAATGAAGCTATTTTTTTAATAAATGTAGAAAATATGGAATCTCACTATGTCCCAATAAAAACATTATCATGATTACATAAATAAATTACTTCAACATATCATTTCAAAATACATGATAAATTGGTATATGCAAAAAGAATACAAATCATAACAAAGACCCCAATGCCACACAACAAGACATTGATGCAATTATTCTTTAGGAAGATCAAACCGTTTGAGAAAAAAGTTGTTGAGACAAGATAGCTATTACTACCACTTCATCCTTGTACAAGATAATCCAAACTTTTACAAATAATTTTACATTTTGATGAATCCCTTTCTATTGTTACCGTGCTCCATCCTTTAACAAATTAATTCAAAGTTTAACGAATATTTCTATCAATATGCATTTGGATTTAAACACTCCCTTTGCCACACTCACTAAGAAAGATGAAAGAAATCAATTTCCAACCTCATTTATGAGCAGGGGATTACAAGGTGTAGATTTAAACTATCGAGTGATTGAATTAAACATCATTTACATCTAACGAGTCCCTTTTCTCACACTTAGAAAGATGAAAGGAGTGACTTTCGAATATTGTTTATCATTTATGAGCACAAGATTGCAAGGTGTTGAATCAAAATACCTAGTGGCCGTAAGTTGCGGAGCAGTATAAGCGTTCACCAAAACGCCCTCGACTCGCTCGAAGCATTAAATAATAATTTAGACGTTTCAAATCAGATTTGATTATCTGGGTCGTTTTAAAATAGGTTATTTAATGTCTGATTGCAAAATTTAAGAAATTGGGAAAAAAAAATTATGACCCATTTTAACGGGTTTTTATTAAACACTTATGAACGGGACGTTTTAGTTCTCTTTTATATATACGGTAAGTTGCAAAATAATCAAAAGTTGTTAAACGCTTATGAACTTTGGGAACTTTCTTGAAAGAAATATCAACAACTTGGACATTGAAAAGATGTCGTACTGTTACCGACGGACATAAAGAAGTTTGAGAATATGTCGTTTACAAAGTCTTTACATCTTTTTGTTACAGTGAGACCAAAAACAACAGATTTTGCTTTTTTTTTGTACATTTTTATTGCAGATCAATTCTACAACAAAGTATTATTACACTCAGATATAGTGCAATAATGAAAAATACTAATTTACCAAATCAATTTAAATCTACAGATTGAACCGATCTAAACCTAATCTGAAATGTGTTCTAAAAACTTGTAATTTGAAATTCAATTGTTATGGATTTGATAACTCCAATGTTCTGTGTGTATGCTAGTTTAAAACTTTAACTTCCTTTATCATGAAGGATAAAGAATCTAAGGTTTAAACTTGGATCGGATTCCATAAAACAAACAAAGAAGTTGATTAATTGTTACAAGAAAGTTGGTAAAACATTCCAAGTTTTAGATCTTTCTAGTTATTTTTATGGAGTTGACTAAAATTATAAGTTCTAAACATACATTTGCAATTTTCATAAATATTCCAATCAAAACTTAAAATTTTAATTTTGGACCTAAAAGACAAGAATTTCCATGGCTAAATTTATGGATGGATGAAGCACTTGGTGTGAAAGTAAATATTAGAATTAGCTGTTCTTGGTCTGGTGAAAAGGTAAGGAAGTAAACTATCACCTGAAAGGGTCAGACGGGCCCAGATGCAAATGGTCAGATAGATAGCTCTGTGTCTAAGGTTTCCGACCAACCAATCAACTTGAAGGCTTAATTGGTGTACGATAATTTCATAAAAAATTCCTCTACTTAGAAGCGATATCGTTGGCCCTCAATGATCCTAAATCAATCAAAATGCTACTGAAAATGCTACTTATTATTTAATTTGATCAAAAAAACGACCAGAGCTTCCAGCCACAACAATCTATATCGAAGTCTAAAGAATAAACACACGGACAGAAAGGAGCAGAGCACACATAAAACCTGCTGATTTCAGGAGAAGAACAGCGGGCGCGCCAGTACTCGTCGGAGGAGCAGCCTCAGGAGAGTGAGAGGGAGCCGGGGTTCCCATCATAATTAATGCAGCAGGGGCGGGAGCGGGAGCGGGAGCGGGAGCGGGAGGGCGAGATGGAACAACGTGAGGAGACTGTGGCGGTGATGCTGGTGATCGGCCCCCATGAGTTGAGATAACAACCACAAGAAGCTTTTCGGATTTTTGGCAGTGACCGCTGGCACCGCTAACGAAGAAAAATGGGCCGGATTGGTTGAGCAGGATAGATGTTTTCAGTCATTGCTTTCATTTACTTGAAGCACTGAATCCTCGGTTGAATTGTACACGAATACTTAAATCAAAACAATCCAGAGAACCGAAACGATTTAATGCTTGGATAAGCCATTTGATTATGGAGAGAATCCGTGAAAGCTTTTTAAGGCTTACTCTGAAGTCTAGATTAGATTTCTTTTCGTCCTGCCCACAGGTTATCGTCTGTTTTGTTCGGCACTGCCCAGCGGCCACTTGCACCTTCAATTCCGTACTGAAGGGCATGAGATCCACTCTGTATGAATCCCAAAAGAATACAGTACATTATGATCGCCATAACTGTTTAATTGATCAACTGAACTCAGTTGAAGAAGAGAACTCAACTCAATGTGATACTCCCTTTCATGTTTGGTTTGCTGCATTTATAGATCATTCATACACACTGCTCTCTCATTTCTTTTGCTCTGAAAACCTTTCGCTTTTGCTTTCCGCTTGTCCTATGGACCAGAGGGCATAGGAAAAACAACGAGCAAGAATTTTTCAGCCAGAAAGATTGTCAAGTAATTAAATTTCGAGTCAAAGAAGCGAATGTTGGAAAACAATGAGATGCAAATCGCATTAAAGGGTGATCTGATACAGAAGATTTCAATTGAACGCCAACAAAGTCGATCGAAAAGACAAGTGGTGGTCGGTCTCTCATCGATTTCGTCAGCAACACACTGAAAGAACGAGAACCCGTGTCAGTGGAATGATGACGATGATTAACGTCCACTTAAACCAGCCTTTGGTCTATGGAATCTAAAGAAACTAATTAATTATTTTGTTTTAAAATTGTATTCCTATGCTCAAAGAGCTTGGTGAGAAGCGTCCTCACCTCACTATAATTTTAACAAGTTAAAAGGCTAGGAAGGTTGGTATTGCAACAAAGATTATAAAACTGAGATCTAATGTGGGTGTAGGGAGGGCACTCTAACAAGTACAAGATCCCATTTTGTTCTAGTGACATAATAACTTATCAAATAAATGTGAACATAAATACAACTTACTTATTCTATCTCATTTTTCTAGTGCTCTTTTAGTATCTTTCATCACTTTTTTTCAAACTTAGACAAACAATCTTTATTTTCTAACTACTTTACTTATTCCAACAATTTCACATGGTTAATCATTTACAAATAAAACATGTCAAAAATTGACATGGAACATAATCATGAAAGAATTTCATATGCCGTGTACCATGGCATGACATGAAGCCCTTGAATCTACTACCTAGTAATCACTAGTATTATCTAATGCAAGAATCAAAGCATCTTGTAACACATCAGCTACTACAATTGCTTCTTGAGTAGTCTCTTGTTTCCTGTCTCCTTTCTTCTTTGGATCTCTGTAGTCTTTCTTGAGATGTCCTCTCTTACCACAGTTCCAACACTATCTTTCCCAGTCTCGACTTGGATCTTCCCTTTCTAGAATTGGTGTGATTACATCGGCTCCTTCCTCTCTCCCTTTGTCTTCCCCTCCTCTCCATAGTCAATGCACTCGCTGAAGTCTCATCTCTGCTTTTTCTTCGCATTTCCTCACTAAGAATAACACTAACAACATCATCAAATTTAAGAGTGCTTGAACGAGTGATAGAGTTACTTACAGCCATAACCAAGCCATTCCATCTTTCTGGCAATGAGCACATGATTATAATAGCCCTAACCTCATCATCAAAGTTCACTTTTACAAAACTTTGCTTACTAGTAATCGTATTAAATTCATTTACAAGGTCAACAATAGATCCACCTTTTGACATCTTCATATTAAATAAACGCTTCATTAAAAATACCTTGTTGAAAGACTAGGTTTTTTCATAGAGCTTAGCCAATGCGCTCATCACACCCTCCATTGTCTTTTCTTTCGAAATATTGAAAGCCATCGACGAAGTGAGGAACAACCGTATTGTTCCTAGTTTCTTAATGTCAAAACCTCTCATTCTTTGTCCTTCATAGTCGCCGACTATTTTGTTTTTTCTCCCAATGTTAGGTATAGATCCTTCTAGTACATATAGTTCTCTATTTGCATCTTCCATAACTGATAGTTTTGGTCATTAAATTAATTGACCCTAAACTTTCCTTTTTTTTGTCTTTGCTCCCCATCGAATGAAGAACCATTTTTCCTATCAGTTTACCAGCCAAATAGACCTCTTCGCTCTGATATCAATTGTTAGAAAAGAAGGATCGGAGAGAAATAACAATAAACAATAAACAAGATGCAAATATAAAACACATTACAATAGAGACAACAGATATAACGTGGTTCACCCAAGATGGGCTACGTCCACACAGAAAGTGTTTGTCCTTTTATTATATTGTCCAACAAAATGAAGGGATACAACCTGCAACAACCCCATTGCACTTCCTCTTCACTCTCTCATAATAACTGAGATCGCTTTTACAATACTACAATACAATGCACAACCATATTACAATGCCTTCCTTTTATAAATGGAATAACATGGGAAAATATCACTAGTTTCTCAAAACCATGAGCTCGTAAATCACCCATTATTGACCAAGTCATGACTTTGAAATTACAACAATTTACAAAATCATTTTTTCCTAAATTTTCGCTACGGGTGTGTTTCCCCTGAACCCACGCAAAGGGGGCTCCCAAAATAGTCGCCGCCCCCACTGGACCACCCTGAAGACTATAGTGGGGGGGGGGGGGAAGCCCCCCCCGCATCATCAGGTGTTGGGATCCAAACACAACTAACATAACATCTTTGAATCAGGAAAATCAGGATCCATAACCAACACCTCCTGGCAAGTTGCAGTCCCCAGTCAAATTCACATTGCTACTCTATACTTCTCGTTCAAGATCCTATGCAACAAATGCATTGAGATAAGTTGAGGTTTGGTGTTTCTTCATTATTATACCTATTACAAGTCAATATATCAATCGAAATTTATAAATATAGATTGAGCATCATAGCTCTATTGAGATTTCAAATCCCACAGAAACCTGTTAAGTCACTACGTTTTGTTTTGGAAGTTTTGTTCTCACATTCACTTGATCGAACTTTTAATCTTAATTGAGCATGCTAACTCAATCGATATATGGATATTTATTGAGGTTTTAACAAAACCTTGATTGATCTTTGTAGCTCGATTGAGATTTTGAAATAAGCTCGATCAAGCTCTTTATTAAGCCCTTGACCAAGCTTTCAAAAGCTTAATTGAGGGCTAAACAATAGCTCATTCGAGATAATTTTTCAACATACATGTGCCCTCTGCATGCCAAAAAGTATTACTCATCTTCATTGAAACACCCAGGTCCCTAGTATTCTATTTAAATAATGGAAAGCACAAAATAGAAACAATATTTCTCCTCCTAAGCCGAGATAACCAAATAATATAAATATATAAATTACAATGTGAAAATGCAACCAAGAAGTTATATAACTAATTTCTAATATTCTAGAACGGTAATGGAATTACCAATTAGTTGGGCAATAATTCACAAGAATAACAAACATTATCTATAATTACCCAAAATAGAAATATATTTTTTCAATATTATGCAAAAATCTAAATTTTCTACAAACAGAAGTCAAGGAGATGAACCTTGGTCTATTCACCACAATAACATACTTCAATAACCAACATGACCTAAATGTACCAAGGGTATTACTTCTACACTATAAGGAATCTAACTCAACTTCATTTCCAATGATATCTTTCAACGTGCCATTCACCCAATGGTTATGATCCAGCTGTTGTTTTAAACATGGTTTACAAACTTGTAACATCAATGATCCCTCCTCTAACTCAAGACCTAAATGCACCAAGGGTATTACTTCTACACTATAAGGAATCTAACTCAACTTCATTTCCAATGATATCTTTCAACGTGCCACTCACCCAATGGTTATTATCCAACTATTGTTTTAAACATGGTTTACAAACTTGTAACATCAATTATCCCTCATGTAACTCAAATAGTCCATCTTCCATTCAATTGGTTCTCCTCCTTTGTAATGGCCCTTATTAAACCAAGACCAAATATCTAATCAATGGATCGAAACTCTATGATTTGATATATCCATCTCTTTTATACGAGCAATGTGAGTCGGGAACATGAGCTAGTCTACACAATCAATAGAATGCATGCATTACCTAACTTTATATGTAACTAATGTTCATCAATTCTCTACATACAACATTCTAGAATGAATAGATTCTTTACAGCCAACAATCAAATCTTCATATATCCCCATAAGTAGGGTAGGAAAGATAGCATGTCCTATAAACTATCAATGTAGCTTCAACATACTATGAAGTACATTATAACCTTTGTTATTTCAAAGATTTTAGCAAGATTAACACATTCACAACAATTTCATTGAAGTTATACATAAGATATTATGTGTATCTTACAAATATTTTATCAATCTATTACGTTATATATAAAAGTAAAAATTCCAGATATGAGACACTCTTAGCTAATTCAAGGATATTTATAATTTGTTCAATTAATATTAGACCACAACACTGGAGAATCTTAGAGATTTGAGTTGATGATTTTTATTGTGACTCATTATTATCAACATCTCATAATTGTACATTGTTCTAGCCATTTATTTTTCTTTTGAAAATGTTTTTATATCAATTTATTATGTTTTAAAATTTTATGTCTTTTTATTGAAGTAATTTAAGTTATGCATTAGATGTTTATGTTGGAAACTTATAAGTTATGTTTATTTTAAGAAAATGATTTTATATCAATTTATTCCATTATTAAAACAAGATCTATGAAGTGGCAATGTCCTTGCTTAATTCAGATTTAAAAATTAATGCTAGTGAAAGTTTGCTTTATATGTATAATTATAAATTAATTGTTATCAATGTTATGTAATATCGCTAACTATGATTGCGGGCCTTTATAGGCAAAAAGGTTAAGCAGCTTATGGTAATGAATTTGCTCCATTTTATGTAGTTTCCAATACTATACAAAAATCCAACAAACTAAAGTAATAAGTATATCAGTACTCCAAATTAATTGTTATTGTATTATATGTTTATAGAATTGAAATGATTATACAATCGTGTCCTTTTGAATTTTTTTGGATGAAATTGCTCAGTCCATTCAATTTTTTCTCATCTAATCCCAAGAAAACTAAAATTCCCAATAAAAAAACCATTAAAGAAAAGCACACCCCAACATTAGTTATTTTTCTGCAAAAATAATAAAAATAAGCTATATATACATGAACATCAGTAAGCATATTGAGTTAATGTAGCTTCAAAACATTGATTGATTTTGTAACAAATGTATTGTGATCTTCATAATATATATATATAGTGGGCATCAGATCTCACCCTTTCCCCCCCTCACTATGGTGTCTTGATATCTAAATTGCTCTTTTATAACTACTCGATCTTGATATGTTGGGGACACCACATATGGATTTGGAACTTATTGAGATAAAGATGAAATGGGTGCTAATGTGAATTGTTATATTATGGAACTTATTTAACACCCATATGCCAAACACTACACGAGAAACTTACATAACCATCACTACAAGGAAAAGGCCCTGTAGCGGAACCCCCCGAAAAAACATATCCCTTCTCCATTTCTAGCTGAGGTAGGAGGGCTAAGGTTTTAGTGGATGTTTTTTATCGCTGCACCCAAAACCATTATGCCATATTGATGCATATTTGGTTAAGGAGCATTAGTGCGTCTTTAGTTAGGGCACACTAATTCTCTATGACCTACGTAAACCAATGTGGTTTTATCCAAAACAAATCGGTGCTCCACTTTTGTAATGGTGCATTGATGCTTCTCTTTGGATAAGGCACACAAGTGTTAGTGCTCCTCATTGGTGAAGGTGCATCGATGGCAATGCCCCTATTTGGTGAAGGCGCACCGATGTTCTTTTTAAGGTGTGGCCACATTGATCCTCCATAACCCATATGCACTAATATTATTTTGTTAAAAAAAGATTGATGCTCCACTTTTCAAATTGCGCATAGGTGCTCCTCTTATGTTAAGGCACAGCGATGTTGGTTCTCATCTTATGTTAAGGTGCACCAATGTTGGTGTTCCTCTTATGTTAAGGCGCATCGATGTTGGTGCTCCTCTTATGTTAAGGTGCACCAATGTTGTTTCTCCTCTTTGGTGAAGGCGCACCGGGACACCTTTGGGACAAGCACGCCTGTGATTCTGATATACAAAATCATCGAACAATAAGTCACTTTTTCAACTTATGAAAAAAACAGGAATTTTCAAATGTTTTAAAGAAGCCAGAAAATTGTCTTCAAAAGAGGAAAAATTAAGCTTTTTTTTCATTTCTTCATTTGACATGGTTCTACCAGAGAGAAGAAGAAGAGGACGAGGAAGAGAAAGAGGATTGTAGCTAAGAAACCGATGTTTTCCATCTTTATTGTTTCAATTCTTCTTGTTATCTATTTTATTTATACATTTTGCATTTCTCATTATTTTTCCTAATTTCTTATTTGGTTTTGTTGGTTGTTTTGGTTGGTTTGACGGTTTTACCTCTCTTCTGCACACTTGTTATTTTTTATATGACTAAGTGTGTTTATAGATGAATCCATATTGATGTCCTCGAATAATTATCTTTTCTTAGTTCAAATTCAAAATATGCATTATATATATATATATATATATAGCACATATGGTTAAGTAACCATTCTCCCAATATTTGAATAGGACTAAGAGGTATGTAAAATAATAACCTTTCATTGCAAATTTAGAGATGCTCAATTTTTAGTAATTAATACATTTTACCTAAAATTACAATATTGTAATGGGGTTAGTGCAAGCTAATGAGGGTCACTTTTGGCACGTTAGATGCAATAGAAAACTGAAAAATGAGGCATCCCCCAATTCAATTGTTTTTTTTGAGATACTTACACAAAATATCTTGCTTTGAATTAAAAAGATTAAATGTAGGAAATTGAATCAGGTTTCAAAATATATAAGGTTTATGTATTGAATTTTTTTATAACTATGTCAAGTTTCATTTTTTTTAACATTGAATTTTTTTAGGCAAATGATAAGGTATATGTTTTTATGGGTCCAACCTTTGAGTGCCTAAATGATGCTTTCGAGATACAAAACTTTGCAAGCATGTAGCGAACATATAACACTAGTACAGCGCTATTTTTCAAAAATAAAATTAGTAATTTTTATTTATTTTTATAATTATTTAAGTGATCATTCCTAAAAAATGGTACGCCTTTTGTGGGTGCAGCCTTTGAAGGTCTTCATGAAACAATCATGAAATGGGTTTTTTATAGAAGGTAGAGGTCAGTCTCTTCTAGTGCACCATATATATATTTTTTAAATGATTACAAATTGAAAAAGTTATGGGAAAAACACTAAGAACATATATTTTGAGTTAAGGAGTTAGGACACAATAGAAATTGAAAACAAATAGGAAAATATAATATTTTTTAATAAAAAATACATATTTAGAATCTGCAAAAAAAATGCTATTTATGTTTAAGATTTCATAAAAAATAATTGTGTGTAGTATACTGTAACGAGTGTGTAAACAACGACTTCTTTAGAAAATGGGGGAAATGCTCAATTAGCTATGGTTTTTCATATATCATAGCACATGTTTGGTATTACCGAAGCAAATTCCAAACCATACTCATAGGACTATTGGTGACATGCGAGCAAGTGAATTGGCATGTTTAAATTTAAATTACATTTCCCGCCCTTGTATAATTGACAAACGCGTGCGCGTTATATAACTACAAAACGCGTGCATGTTATATAACTACAAAACGAGAGCGCCTTATATAACTACAAAATACGAGCGCGTTATATAACTACAAAATATGAATGCATGTTGTAGAGCTAAAAATATAGCACTATATGTAATATATCAAATGTATGGATAATAGTTTAGAAGGGGTGTGGAAGGGTCAAGGGCCTAGGAAGTTCAAGTGGGGATGGTTAATAGTTGAGAGGGGGTGGGGAAGGGTCAAGGGCGTAGGAAGATGTTGGAAGTTCAAGTGGGGATGGTTAATAGTTGAGAGGGGGTGGGGAATGGTCAAGGTCCTAGGAGGATGTTGTAAATTCGAGCGAAGAAAGATGAATGCAATGGGAACATTATGGGTTGCAAGGGTGAAGGGGAGTGGGGATTGAGAGAATTATTAGGAGGAGAAGACATGTTGAAGACGTCTAGGGTTAGAAGCAGTACACAAGACTTGAGTGACGAAGGGGGATAAGGTGGAGGGGAGGAAGTGGGTGATGGTTTGATGAGAGAGAGGATTGGTGAATGGAAAAGTGGATATGGAGTATTAGAGGAGGAATAGGATGTGTTGGAGGAGAGAGACGAAGGAGGGAGAAATTGAAGATATGGGAATGAGATGTGATAAAACATATAATAGGGGTTATAATGAGGTAGGGGGTTGAGCAGAATGGATAAGTTGAAAACACACACAAACACACACACACACACACATATATATAGAGAGAGAGAGTGATGTCAAGAGAGTGAGAGAGAGAATAAGATAGAGAGGGAGGAGGGGGGGTGAGGGAGGGATGGGTATAGAGTGAAGGAAAGAGATATTGCGGGAGCGATATAGGGTGTGTGTATGAGGGGTGATGGGGGGGCATACACAAGGAGAGAAAGGGGTAGGTTCACACATGTAGAGAGAGAGAGAGAGAGAGAGAGAGAGAGACAGAGATGGATGGTGTCAAATACAAAGGGTGGAGGGTTGAGAGATGGAGAGAGAGGGAGGTTGTCAAAGTGAGAAACATGGAGAGGGAGGGAGGCGGATGGATACATGTTGAGATAGACAGAGAGAGAGGTAGGGAAGGATAATGGCACAAAGGGCTGGTAACTAAGGGAGAAGGGAGGGAGACATTGATAGAGGGAGGTAAATAGAAGGTGGAGAGAGAGGGAGAGATAGAGGGAGTTTGTAAGAGAAGGGTGGAAACACACACACACAAAGATTATGTTGGAGAGAGGGGGATGGGTGAGCGACAGAGGGAAAGGGGGAGGGGTGAGAAATAGAGAGAGAATGATGGAGGGAAGGATAGTGAGGGAGGTATAGAGAAGGTGGAGAAATATTATCAGATATGGTAAGTGAGGGAGGGACACACACACACACAGAGTGTATTTGTGTGTGTGTGAGAGAGAGAGAGAGAGAGAGATTGTGTGCGAGAGCGGGAGGGATGGGTGATGGACAAAGAGGGA
>LPNX010027321.1:373804-411290 GCA_001517045.1 Pseudotsuga menziesii
TCGGTGAAGCGACGACGATTCTCATAACTGTTGGTTAAGTGTCGGTTAAGCCACGGAGAGTTAGTAAGCGTCACTTAAGCGACGACACCTTTAATTGGTAAACTATTTAACATGGAAAGCGTCGTCGCATATCTGACGCTTAGGTTCATTTCCTACCCATTAGGCTAGTGGGTATCTATTGAAATATTCTTTGTAATCTTTATGCCAAATTTAACAACCAACTAGGGCCAACTAGGCCAAACACAATTCAAAAAATCTAGATTTAATTGCGACAAGGATGAAAGATCATACACAATATTAATACCATCAATAAAACCCTAACTAACAAAAAATTAGATGTCACCTAATTTGCAATATACAGAATACAAAAGATAAACCACCCATTTTCAATGTACACAGTAAAAAAGAGAATTTTCAATGTAAATAATACACGAAGAGAAACAACTCATTTTTCAATGTATACAATATACAAATGACAGATTATTTTTATTTTAGATGGATAGATTTTTTATTGTCACATATTTCTATAGACATTGATATATAAGCCTTGTATTGATACATAATGTCAATACACTACCATGAATTAACAAAATCTCTATGAGTTGAAGTGACCATCAACGATATTCCTTTGTACCCTCCATTGTTCAAAATTTGAGTTGAAGATCCCACCACTCAAAATATTGTGATACTTTGTGTACAAATCATGACCTCTGAGGAAGTTGTTCTTTAACACATACTCAATGTTCCCAAAATTGTAGGACATAACCTAGTCAAGGTTGTTTCACCATGGATCCTTGAACATGAATGTCCCTCCACTTTCTATTAATAAATCCAATACTTAATATTATAAATAATGGGGGTTTAATATTAAATATGACAATATACCCACCAAATACCATGTTACAAATCCTTTTGAGTACCTTTATAACTAAATATTTAAATACACTAGAGAGAAAACTACCACAATACCCATCTTCAACCCATGTAAAATCTATCCCAACAAAAGTATCAACATCCACAACTCAATTACAAATCTAATTCTTGTCATTCTCCTTGGTTTGAAAAGTTGAAAAATTGAATGTACCATGGATATTTTTTAATGCGACTGCCTTATGATCGAGGGGCGATTTGAAATGCTTTTACAGCTTTATCATCTTTAAAGAACTTGAAACAACCCAGGAAAAAATTATTTTCGGACTTATCTGTTGATTTATCTTCTACAGAAGGATCCAAGATAGGAGGCATATCATAAACATGAGGTTAGTCATAAATAGGTTGTACCTTGGATGTTGAAGCTCTCTATTCTGCCGAAGTGAACTGCTTCCTTGTGTCGAGGTACGTTTATTTCTCCTTCTGAGGATTAAACACTGGAGGTTTACCTACTGCCTTTCTAATCCAAGTACCATTCTGCTGTCCTGGGGTTATTGAATCTCCGAAGCTTCGAAACCGCTTCCCACAGGTGTGACGAGAAGACTGAAGCGCCCCACTTCACTGAAACGAATCCCGTCCTAAGGGTTTGGAGACCTGGAGTTCTTGTCGATTTGGGTGAGGGGTTTTCTTGGTACTAAAGATGGAGTTATGTGGCAATGACATCTCCATTGCCGTAATCCCTGGGCATTAAACTCACCAACAGTACGTTGATTGACTGATGGTTAAATCGAGTCAAGGGATTCATCCTCTGTGTATAAATTATGCCATTTTGTGCTTGCTGATTCTAAAGTGTTGGTTCGATTCCCTGTTCTTGGTTTGAGGATTAAATTGGGGCATCGTTTGTCGAGGTTTAAAGGAGAAGCATGCACTGTTGGAGAATACAAAGAATGGTTGCATCTTTTTAAGCTCTGCATTGGATGAGGTAAGAGTCCTCTTGCTATTTTTACAAGCTTTTAGAGGTAAATAATTGTGTTCTTAAAGGGTTTGAATGGATTGATACCTACCTTCCTTTCCATTTCTGTTCTTAGGTTGAAAGGGTTGAATGATTCATATTTCTTCCCCTGCATAATTTCATGTGTCTATGTATTTCACCCATGGGCGAGTTGATGAGGCCTTTAAGAAGTTTCGTGCTCTAACTACTGAAAATTGAAGTCAAAATCTCTCCATACCTATGCGTCTGGCTCTGCACATTGATAAAATGATATGGGTTTTCCTCTCTATCTCTGTTTGATATATTAAATATATTTTATTTATTGTCTTGCTCATATGATAATCCTTGTGGGTTTTTTTACTAGCTTTAGACTTAGTAAGCAACCTCCGTCTGTTGGTTGGAGTGCTAGCTTTACTTGATCAAAATATAATTGGGATCTGGCAATTCATCCTCCAAGAAAACACTGAATTTAGACCTACTTTTATCCTCATGTGAAGCATTGGAATTTGATGATTTTGGGGTTGACCTTGGACTTGTCTATTCTGCTATTTTATCCTCCACAAAAGAGCTTCCGTCTGATGATAATCCGATTTTGTCACTATGCAAGCATTATTTTGGATTGGTGTAGAGCTTCCCTTGGCCTGATTCATTTTCAATAAAATGCTTTTCTTGGTTGCCGATTAGTCTCTCTTGTGGAGCACTTTTCATAATGATGTTTTTATGCTTGATGGGGAGCTATTTATATACATGGATGTATTTGCTTGACTTGCAAGCAAAGGCATCCTATCCCTTGCTTGATGAATAATCAATCTTAGCTCATGTCTTTTTAGTCACATGGGTGCATAAGAATCTTATCCATAAGCTTTAGCATGCATATTCTCAATTACCCTCCAACTTGTAAACAACTTGAACATGGCTCACATAACTTGTATTCTTCATGAAACTCTACCTTAACCTACTGATTAAGCTAAGTATAGTCCACCTGTATCTTTTCTTAAATATATGCACTAGATCTGGGCCCTGGGGGCAATGGCTGTGGACACTTGAGATGATAACTCTAGCCCTTTGTTCCATCATCTATGGTTGCTCCACTGTTTTTTTATACCAGGTAGTAGGAAGGTGAGAACATGACAGTTACAAGTAACATACATCTTGTCCGAGGTACAGGTGCAAAGTACATATGTAGGGTACAATTTACAAGTGAAGACTGAGCATGAAGTTTGGTCTCTAGGAGGGGATGTTTTTGTATGTCTGTCTTTGTGATCATTAAGAGGTGGTGTTGGTATGTGATGGTACAAACTTAGATTAGGCAGTGTATATGATACATGTGTTTAAGGTGTGACAAGAACACGTGTAACTAATGAGGATTAATGAAGGCCAAAAGTTACATAATGATTCACTTTTTACATATATGGATGTATTCCTATGGAAAGACTGGATTTCTTCCCACCAATGCACTTCTAAATTTTCTTTGCTTCACTTGTTTGTGCATGTCTCAAAATATGTACTATGGAGTTGCACTCTAACTACAAGATTTTCTTAAATTTTTTCTGAAATAAACAATTTGAGATCTTAAGACTTGGATGATTGTAACCACCTGAATATGAGCTTTAAAGAAAAGATCCTAAACTTTATCAGTTAACAGTATGCTGAAACCAAAAATTCTAACAGGCTTGATAACACTTAGACTCGAATTTATTTAGACAGTAATCAAAATGTAAAGATGATTGACTGGCAAACATTTAATCCCTTATAATTTCCACATTAGTTTGCAGTGATTCCAAAATCTAGGAGGACTACTTTTCTTCCTTCATGAATCCAGTCCTGTTTTTGTTTGTTGTTTACTGGAGATGAGTATAAACAATTGCTGGTGTTGGTCTCTGAGGGAAATACTTTACCTCCATCCAATATCTCAATTGGGGCCTTCTATCTTTATGGTATTTTTCTACCCTACTACGAGTTATCTTTCAAACTCCAGTAATTTCCCTTCCATATTTTGTCACTTTTCTAAAGTCTTATTAATCTGAGTAATCTCCCTCTTGCTGGTCAAAGATAGTTTGACTTAAGTATTATTCTATATTGTTCTCTACTAGTATTTCTCTGATTTCTCTCATATCTGCTTCCAAGTTCAGAACTTCATGCTTCAAATGCTCAAGTTTCTCAGACATGAAAGACTCGAAGGACATGTACCTTGTTGGAGTAATAGTGAACCTTCCCCATGATCTGGAGTCTGGACCATGAATTCTAAAACACTGCACCCCTCCAAGTAGATGCAGAATCTCAATTTGAAGAGCTCTCTTCTGCTTGCATCCCATAGCTCTTCCTAGCCATGAATTTAATTCGACAGTATCATTTTCAAGTAAATGAAACCGTCCTTCACAATATATCCCTTTATTTCAAACTATTTTCCTTCCAATTTAGAGCCCATAGGACATGACCAGATTTCATACATTCTGAGTGAATGATAGGTTTGTTCCTTGGTTATGTGGGATAATTTCATGTTACCTATATATTTTTTAATAGTCCTAATGTTCTCTCTTAAACTCGCATCTCCCACACAAGATAAGATTTTAATCCCAGAGTTTTAGCAAGATGCAAATCTTTTAGCAATTTTAATGCCTCTGCAATGTTGTTAGAGCTCATGCCTATTACCTAAGAAAAACTCATTACTAGATCCCTCCCTAGGTTGATAATGAGTCCCCCGCTGGTACCAGCTCTGCTTGGGTTGCCCTTGACCACCCCAAAATACGAGATTGGCGTGTTTCTTGTAACAATGAAAATTATTCTCCCCCTTTCCAGTAGGTGCGACTCTGGACTTGCCAAGAATATTTTTAAGACATTACACTATTACTAAAATCCTTCTCGGGTTTTCCTTTTGAAAGGTATTTATACCAATAAATTTATAATATGGTGCAAGTTTGGCACACACCATAAAGACCCCTAACAATGTCAGGTATAAAATTATTCTTTACTTGCTTCACTTTTGGAGGTTTGGTGTTGAGCATGCTTTAACCCTTCACTTGAGGTAACACAATAACCAATATAATGGATGTATTATTAGTTAGGCCTTAGAAATTAAATATAGTGCATTGCCTGCTATCATCTTATATTTTATCTATATATGTAATGCTTTGCAGATCCAGTGAGACTGAGACCAGTCCATAATGGATGTCTTCAGAATTATGCATTTCTTTGTTTGGTTTTGTTACTATTGTCATTTGGATTTCCTTATTAGTAGTCTTTGTTGCTGCACATCCTAACATCTTTACCTTTTCTACTGCATAGCTCGACATCTTAAACTTTATTGTTTGACTGATTGAATGTATAAAGATTACATTAAAGGAGCCTTATTCAATTATTCAAGTTGTAACATAGTCACAAATGAACATGGAATTTTTGTGCTTATGTTAATATTTTCTATTGTTGATGCCAATTTTTCTAATTGCTCGTTAATGATATTTTTGTTTGCAAATTCGAGGGTCTAAAAAAATTGGTTGGAACATACGAAGGTTATTTTGTACAAATCCTGGCATTCTTTGTATACCCTTCAATATCTATTAAGACTGGGGTGATTGCATTACAAGAAGTCAACCTTCACGACACTTGCATGTGATGTTGTCTTTTGCTTGATGTATAGTTATAGTATTTCTTTCTTATTTCCCATTGTAATTAGATGTTAAATATGAAATATTTGAATTATTTTCAACTTGTAGCAAGAAAATTATGATCTCGATGGCATCAAATTGGATCAAGGAGACTTGGGGAATGTGCTCTCCATACCAGAAAGAAAACATTTGCTTAGTAGTCATACCTGTAACCTTTCTGAAAAGCTTGACTGGATGACATACAATCCAAACTATGGGTAGTGAAGCAGCAAACTATTGACTATGCCTGTTGTATTAAATTTTTACCTACAATTGTTCTAGACCAGTGCTTGTAGTAGCTTTTACTTTATAGGGAACATATATTGGCCACAGGATTTGATTTTGAAGTGATTTTCCTCGGTTTATTTTTTTGTTTTCCCACGTTCATGCTATCCTATTCCAACTTCTAATGCAGTTTGTTTGATTTTGTTCCAAAACTTAACTAATGTCTCCTTATTCAGTTTGTGGCATTTTGGTAGATGATGGGTATCATGGTCCTGTTTGCAGGTGCCTCTAGAGGGCCTTCCCTTGGGTTTGGGAGTTTACCCAAAGTAGATGAGAGGCTGGGCTGAGGTGTTTGGCCTAGACCTCCCCCACATGCTCACCATTCAATAGAATACAAACCACATTGTATTCCTAATTCAGGACTGTTAGTTTGAATGGTAAAACCTTGCATGTCAAAGCATAATTTTATATCGACATTTTTATTCCAGTATTCCGTGAGGGAAATCAGAACAGTCTTGTGAACCTGGCAGAAGACTACTAACACTCTACAATGATGCAAAGTTTTCGGGCAAAATGACCAAGAAAAATACAAGTATTGGACAATGGACGTTTTGTCTCAAAAATGAAGCCAAATATGGGATTAATATGTTTGGACAACTGCACAAAGATGATGAGCTTCATGTGCATGACCCTGCACAAGCTGAATTGCAATTAACCCTTTGTGCACAAGAAAAATACTTGGATGGAAAGAGGGAAGATAAAGGGAAGAGCTCTAGTATTGGATGAAAATTTCATAAATCATATATGACCCGCAAACCACAATCTTAAGCTCTCAAAAGTTCAAAACAACAATACAACCCCATCACACACAAGCTTTGTCCAGACCTATAAATGTCAAATGAAAATTCCATTCATCATATACCTTTATTTTTAATTCTTCACTATGATTAGATCTTAGAACAATCGTATAATTTTCTAAACAAATGGTCTTGTAACATACTAGTAGCATTTGTATTTGTACTGGAGATTTTGGTTCTATCATGTCCCCTGAGTTACATGTTTTGCACCATATGCTTTTGAAGAAAGGTAATATATGTGCTTGTGTAGATACTATATACTTCCATTACCAAATCCTTCCAATTTAGTAAATTTACAAAATCAATAGAACTACATACACTCTAATAGAGATAACAATTAACAAAGTTTGGAAAGGGCCAGTGAGCAGGTGCAAGGTACTAAAAGGAAAAATTAGAGACAGTAACAGAAAAAAGGACTCGACAAGCCATAAACTGTATATTACCTTTCATCATCAAAAAACTTGCAAATATTGTAGAAATACTGTGCTATAGAAAATCCTTTGCAGGAAGGAGTTACACAATTTGATGCAACAGGCTGGATCTGCAAGCATTTCATGCACATCATCTCTTTTGTTGCTTTCCTGCAATTAATGAAATATTAGAAACTAGGATGCAAAGGAAAGCAATAATCATCAAAGGTTCAATACAAACTAGAACATCTGAATGCTATATGGAGAATAACGAACCTGTCCATTGAGTGGTCACTGAATTTATCATGGCAGAATCTACATGTGAAAAGTTGGTTACAACAAGCAGCTTTCAATTTGCAGTTCCGGTTGTAATGCTCACATCCAAATATTTTCTAATCTAAATCTCGATATGGCAGGCAGCGCCTAGGTATGTCTTCACCATTCCCGGACTGACTTGCTCTTAACTTGCTCTTCACTTTTCTATAATTAATTCAATCACTTTTCCTGTGGAATGCTTCTTCTATCATGTTGTGCACAATTGCCAATAAAAAAACACAGGACATTACAATAAAATTATTGGGCTTAGAACTATGTTGAGGTAGTAACTAGTTACTCTAAAGGGTCATGGGGTTGAGTGAATGCTCATTTGGTCTTATGGGACCTCCCAACATTCTTATGTGCATCACTGACAACCAAACTCTTTGTCATGCCCATGTCACACCTATAGGCTATACTTGCATGCTTAAACTCCTCTTTGAATTGTCTCAAGCAAGTATTGAGACACAGTCAATAAATTATTTCTTATATGCATAATATGCTAAGATGCCAGGAGAGAGACCATTTTTTATACCCCTAAACCCTCTGCCCCACCTTTTCTTATTTCATTACCATTTCCCATTTCTCCTTCCTGGTAACATACCTCACATATAATAATCATAGCTTTGTGGTCCTCTATAAAGTTCTTACTTCACAGGCTACAACTTTTGAGCGAGGCTGTATTAGAGACAACAAAGTGCAATATGTCTAATCTATCTTTCCAAGACATCTAAATTAGACAAATGGTCTTTTAGTGTACAAAATGCCCAACACTTTACGAATGTTATTTAGTGATCTAGGTCGCCTCATCCCTCAAGTAGGCATGCTTGTGGAACCACTATTATTGCGTGATTAATTTTAGGTCTCCAAGGGATCAATTTGGTCTTTGGATGATAAAGAACACATCGCTACTAGACCAAGTGGCATGTGGCTTCCTAGGGTCTTGCAATGTCCATATGTCCATAGGTGTTACAATGTGGATATCCATTGCTGAGACTACAGTGACTTACCAATGATAGTTGGCTAATCATGCTTTCATTAGCACTCAATCTCATTACATCTTGTGAGCAAAGTTGCAAATTATTGCCTTTATCAGTGAAGAAGTCATTCTTGCAACTAGCGTGTAGAAAGGCATGTGTGCTTCATGAAGAACATGATTTGTTCCTTGGTTTTGAAAGTCATTTTAACATACGTTGAATTTCTGATTGCATGTGATCTGTAGATTGTTCATTTCCGGCATCTGGATAAGCCAAAAGAAGATGAATTTTGTCTTGAACTGTAAGTACAATTCTATTTATATGCAATGAACTTTAATATGTCAAAGAATTTCAATGTGTAGGAGCTTTGTCTAGGTTTGAAACTTGTTCTATCCATGTTGCTTTCATCTATGATGTTTGCAAGTCAAAGCTAGACACTTATGATGATGTTGCTAAGAGGGTTGCAAATCAACTCGGTTTAGGTGATCCTTCAAAACTTAGGCTTACGTCACACAACTGTTATTTGCAGCAGCCAAAACCTCAACCAATTAAGCATCAAGGTGTTGATCGCTTGAGTGATATGCTGGTGCATTACAATCAGGTCTGAGAAAATTTGATAGGATTTCATCAATCTGAAGATGAAATGTTATACATCTCAAGATTGTAGGGATTTTCTGTCATTCTTCTACTTAATAGTATGATTCAAACTTTGTGGTGTTCACTGGTTTTAGTGGCTCATATCTTGCTTCACTTTATCTCACTGTTAAGATCTTAATGTGGTCTTTGGGTAGATTTCTGATATCTTGTATTATGAAGTACTGGATATACCACTTTCAGAGCTATCCATTTGCAAATGCCAGGAAAGACAACCATAGATGGTAAAGGAGTTATAAAGCAACTTTTACATAGTGGATTTTACTTTCAGTAGGAATATGTTATTCTTAACTTAAGAAAAATGATAAACTAATTAAGTTAAAACGCGGCTAAAATAGAAACATTTAAATAAACTTTCTTAAACTGACTATCAGAAGCAGCACTTTCTTAAGTATATATTAGACAGTGCAAAGAGGACCTAAAGTAGCAGAATGAGATTCAATTCAAATTGTCAGGAAGAGAAAAGTAGACCTAAGTAGTGCAATATGATAAAACAAGAATCAATCCAGTCAAACTCTCTTTATATTGAGCATCTACACATTCAATCGAAAATATACATATAGATAGGTGCACTTCTAACCGTATCCAAGGAAATGAGCTTACAAAATCATACTGCAGCTTGTCATTAAGGCTTGCATATCCTTTTTGAGATAGCATTATTCATGTGCCAGTCGGCACATTCAAGTTTAAATTCTTCCAGGGCTCTCTTTGATGAATACAAAGACACCTCACTGCATGAACTGTAAAGGATCAATCTATTCACAAGCACAGAAGCCATGCCATGTGCAATTAAAAATATGCATAATGTTATTGCTCTTAAACTAGGTCCTAGATAACACTTTAATAGCGGTATGGAATCATGTTTTATGAAACAGATAGGAGTGTCAGGTTCTAGCAAATGGAATAAGCAATCATGTAGGTCATCAGGAGTATGGTAGACGGCCAACATTGCATATACACACACCAAAAATACAGATAAAAGTACATGCAAGAAAGAAAAAGGCACAAAGGTTGATTAATAATTTAATATGTTGTTTTGTTCAATATTTCCTTGCCATTGAGAATTTAAAAGCCAGGCCAGTCTAATGCATTTTGTTCCAAATCACTATGTAAATGCTTTCAAGATTTCTCTTGGTTGGTGACTTGTATTACTCTGCACTTCTATAGCTGCTTTCAGATTGTGAAATTTGTCTCATAGATCACACATTTGATATGAATCTTAAGCTGCGAGCACATATTCAAAGTTACAACTATAGATAGGCTGGGGCAGTTCTACCAAGAATTTTGTATGCCTACAGCATTTTCAGGTGAGTTTTAGACAAATTCCCATTGCCCCATATGTGTGAATTTGGCATACCTAAAATGACCCAATAATTTACACACTTGTGCCTACAATTGTCAAATTGTCACACTGGAAGCCAAGATATTACTGCCCAGAGAAGCATTGTTATATGAGCAAAATCAACTATGAGCATTGTTATATGAGCAAAATTCTCAAATTTAGACCGATATTCTCTGAGCACGTTTTGCATCTAGTATGGCACTGAATATTCAATAGGCTTACATCAAGTGTTGAATCTTCTCCAAGTAACTTTTATTCACATCTCTTTAGCATGTACGTGTTTTGTGCATTCCATGATAGAAGTATACACTTGTGTCAATGGCGGCTTACCAGATTGGTGAAAGAGGGGTGTTGTTTTTTCCCCCATCAGGGTCAAGTCTTTCCAATGGCATGCTCAGGCTCATGCTTGTACTCGAGCTTGTGCCAGTGCTTTTAAAAAGAAAGTGGAGGCAGGTGCAAGTCCTGGGCAACTTTTATGAAATAGATACTGCAATCCGTGGCCTCTTAGCCAAAGGGTGACTTCCATAGCATGGTGAGACATTTCAGCCCATTTAATATCTCGTGTAGAACAGTAAACCACTTGCTTATGTTGGCCGAAAGCATCCAGTCAAATGAATGTTTACATCTGTTCACATAAATTCATATTTTATCAATGTTCACATACCTTATAGAATGTAACAGAACCCTTGAGTTGAGTAACCATATTTCATAGCATGTCAAATCCTTTTGATTGAATCTCCAAATGTTTTGTGCAAACAAAACTGGCATTCTAGCCGTTGTCTTATTATATTTCAAGCCAATACATCCAACAATTGAAGGCATATTAAATTACCATTCTATTCTTTAAAGGACACATGTTTTCCCATCTCTCATTATTCATGTGCAGCAACTAGTGAAGAGTGTTTTATTTTTGCAGATGAAGTACTTAGGATTATCTATTGAATAATTATGATACCTTGCGGATGAGTTTGTCACCATTACAGCTTTCATCTTATGATAATTTGATTCCAATTCTGTGATTAAGGACCATTCCCTCCGATAAGCCTTCCAACAGTTGGAGCGAATTATTAACTCTACAATGCTCTTTTAGGGTTTCTACAATGCTTATTGTAGTAATTTCACAATCTATACAAACATCAAGGTGTGTCTCCAGTAATCTGGCATTTGTATTTTTTTTTTTAAAACACTTATAGTCGTCAGTTAAGCAACGGCCTGTAGGTGATTTAAAAAAAAAAAAAATACAATACCGTCGCTTAACCGACGTTTAAGTTTTCATACTCCGTCGGTTAAGCGACGCCTGTAGGTGTAAATATTTTTAAAAATTTTTTGTCACCGTCTCTTAACCGACGCTTACGTTTTCATAATCCGTCAATCAAGCGACGGGTTTCATCGGTGAACCGACGGCTATGCTGTAGAAGCGACGGCATGTAAGTGTCAGATAACCGATGATTTACATTTAACCGACGGTAAACTGAGCTGTCGCTTAACCGACAAATTGGAAAGATGTCGGATAACCGACGCAAATCCACCGATGCTTAAAAAAAATCATAGTGTCTTACATGCGACAGGGAAGTGTCAAAAATATGACAATACGGCCGTCGGATTTTTGGTCGAAATGTAGTAGTGTCTATTATGAATGCAATGTGTATCTACGACATGGATCAATAGATGATGCGATGTTTCCCTGCTTTAAAGAATGTAATTTTTTTGGATATGTTTGTGCATCAATGGGTTTATTGTAGTTTTGATATAATGATGCGATCTATTGAATGGTAATGAATGGTTATGTTAATGCTTAAGGTGAATAATCAGATATGTTAATATTTCTCTAAGTTGATAAGTAGATGCACATTGTCCTCTCTCATTCTGCAGAAACTTGGTTCTGTCATCCCTCCCTTGAACATCTCGGGTGAAACTTAATCTACTCTGTGGGTGTTTCCAAATGGGGTAAAACCCATATGGGCTGGTGCTCAGGGGGATCGTAGTGGTTTGGGTGTCGACAGAGAGGGAACCCCTATCGACTGCTTTTGTTGATTAATTTTGTGTCAACATTCAACTTGCATGAATAAAATAAATTTCTCATATCCATGGAAATGGTTAAAGGGCTACATCTTTCAATGGTCGAGATCAAAGGTGGAGTCAGATCAATGACAGAAAAAAATCCTGCTAGTTCAACAAGCATGGGGAAATGAGCTTTTGAAATCTATGGAATTGGTTAAATGGATACATCTGTCAATGACTGAGATGAAGGTTTTATATAGATCAACGATTGAGGTTGTTTTCACGGATTGAAGGTGCAATAAATATGGAACATTTCAAAGCTACGAAATCCTATAGAAACGACAGGATTAAGCGGAGGTGACCTTGGTTTATTTGTGATCTACGGTCAAAATCAATTTTGGAATGCAAAGATGCAGAAAAAGATAAAGGAGCGCGTATTTCCATCAGGGAAAGACCTGTGTAATTTGTTTTTAAAATCGTTCGATTCATCTAGGTGGGCGAATAAGAATCCTATGAATCTCCTAGGTGATGGATAGAGTTAGTAAAAAAGAGGGGTGCAGAGCACCATAATCGGACGTTTTCCTGGTGAAATAATTCTAGACTATTGTTGTAAAAGAGCTACCTCTTTTCTAATAAGAAGGATCATTTTGTTGGAACAAAGGGCCTATGCAGATATTTAATCGGAATGTATGGAACGCATACTGTAGAACTATTTCTTCTTTCTTATGTACATCATATAATGAGACTGTTCTAACCTCCTAGAACTATTTCCTTGGTCATGAATGTTTGATGTCTGTATAATTGTCTGTGTTGATAGGGTAATAAATGGTTTAATTATATTATAGCTACCTCTGGTATTCTTTCTACTGTGAATGTGATTATTGTGTTGGTACGACTATTTGTTAGACCTTTTATGAGAGTTTGTAGTATATTACTCTAAACTCTAAATTTGATCCCTTCCCGGTGATAGTATATTTTAGTTTTAGATCTATATTAGACCTCCATTTAGCTTAGGCACCTGCATATCATTCTTTAAACAAAAGGTCTTATAAACGATGGACTAGGCCGTAACCAATAAAAGATTAAAGAACTTAATCTACGGTAGCCGAAACCGTGAACTGGACAGATTCCCCACACCAAATGGTGTCTGATCTAATTGGGATCGTTCACTAGGTAGAATCCTTACTGCTTGGTATCTGGGATTTTTCCATGATTCAACACTTCTATAACCAGCTACAGATTTGAATGAAATGTCAATAAATGCATCCAATAGTCCAAAAACTTGTCTTTAGAGAACATCATTCTCGAAGCATAGTGTTTCGTTACTTCCATTGGCCACACATTGACCTAAAAAACTATTGGACTATTTGATACCCTATATATTCTCCATATTTGTAAGGAATTCAATAATGATGTTGATTCTTTGTTTGGAGACTCTATATTAGACAAAGATGGTTAATGGTGCGCAAAACGTAATGTTGTCTCTCTCTAACATTTTGTTGCACATTTGAAGGATATTACAGGTTTAATTGTTGATATTTCCATATTGCTTATTTATATGGAACATCCCACTGTAGTGAGTAATTTATCTAAATAATGGATTAGACTTCAACTTGAAGAACTTATTGTACTTGAATTGTTGATATTTCCATATTGCTTATTTACAGGGAACATCACATTGTAGTGAGTAATTTATCTAAATAATGGATTAGACTTCAACTTGAAGAACTTATTGTAGTTGAATTTCAGGATGGGTCTATTTTGTAATCTATTTCCTCTCAAATCATAATAGTTTTAGCGATATAGGTGGTGGATCATAGTTATTTAGTTTAGGAATGCAATGACATGAAAGGACATTTAAGCTTCATAATAGTTTTAGTAATACAGGTGGTGGATCATAGTTATTTAGTTTAGGAAAGGAATAACATGAAAGGACATTTAAGCTTTAACTCTTTGTGTGTGGGGAAAATTCTAATATTTTGATTGGTTAAGCTAGACTTATTGTGGTTATAATATGTAGACCTATAAGAATAAGTATTTTAAAACTTTGTCGTCCTAAGGAGAACTTTTCATATTATTTTTTATATTTGAGTTAAAAAAATCCTATTTGTTTAATGTGTCATGGACCCATGTACGTTCCTTTAACTCTGACTTGAATAAACATATATGAATTTTTAATTGGAAAAAAACTCCTAATTAATGTTAAGTTTTAAAAAAAATTGTAGTGAAGAATATGCATACAGGTATACCCTTTTGGGTTATACACTTTATAACAACAAATTAAATTTGTAGTGAATAACAATCACAAAGGTATACCCTTTACTATGAATCGACTTTAGTAGACATTGTTAAGTTTTTTTTCCGAGATAGGTTACAAGTCCATATAGGTTACATGTCCATAGACTTCCCCAAATAAGTGGCACTATACCAATAGTCATAGTATGTCCAATAAGTAAAAAACGATAAAGACTAATCAGATTATAACAATGCGAAATAATACTTTATTCATAAAAAATAAGGTGGTTGAATTCGTATTGTACCAAAGAGGTTTCTATCTAAAACAATCTCAAATGAATAGTATTTTATTACACTTGTAATTTGGGTGGTAATGGTTTTAGGATTAAATCCTCGTAATTTAACTGGTAATGGTTCTAGGATTAAATCCTCTACAACTTGTAATTTGGGTGGTAATGGTTCTAGGATTAAATCCTCTACAACTTGTATGAAATACAACGAATGGGATGAGGATGAGATCACGAATGGGCCTTGGACAATTAGTGACAAAGGGCTTATTTAATCAAATTTTATGATCTAACAAAACTAATTGATGTTCTATTATAGACAACCTAGATAGAAAGAAGTACATGAAAATCAGTCAATTGATTATTATCCTACACGTCCTAACTGTATTATGTAGATAACAATCAATTATAAGCATATGAATGGGAACCTGCATATTGTATACTTTCTTGCAAAAGGTCAAAAAATTAATTAATGTTTTTCATAAAAATGGTCTAATCTTTCTGAAGAAAGTAGCATTCCTTGAACTATTTATTTTATTTTCTAAATCACGCATAATGTTTATAAACAACTACAATTTTTAAAGTTATCCCATTACCATGACACGGGTTCAAGAGAATTCCTTGTAAGCATTATTTTTCTTTATATGTTGAGTAGGGTTTGACTCCCTTGTCTAGGGTTTCAAATCATGGGTAATGTTATAATCATGTAGTGAGGGTTTCTATCCTATAACTAAGGTTTCAAATGGAGACCATGGTTGAAACTATATAAAGAAAAAATATATATAAATTCTTTAGTACACATACTTGATAAGAGGCATAATTGAGGAAGGTCTAGTCCACACTACTTTCAAGTGAGTGCATAGGTTACTTCACCTCTAGGTGTAGGTGAGTGAGTTATGTGCAACTGAATGTGTTGTAGGGGAGAGAGTTGTTCCTGGGTGAGTGAGAATTTTTTTACTGGATTGATTTGTAGTGATTTGTAGTGGGAGAAAATCAATCTAACGATTATTGAGTTCAATGGAATGTACTATAACTTATTAAAATTTTGTATTAATAACACTAATATCGCGACATTGTGATTTTAATGATATTGGGATGAATTTTAATGATATTGACAAAAACCTTTTATGCATGGTTTTTGATATTTGAATCTCTTTAAAAAATTTCTTTTGAAGAGTATATATTTTAATGCTTTTCCAATTGGTTTTAAACCACCTCCAATTTTGCCTATAATTAAATTCATTGGTGTAATAGAATTAATAAAAATATTATATTGAGGGTCCTCCATTGAATGAGACAAGCTTATAAGAGTATTAAAGAGGTCCAAAATTTTTAATGTATGATTAGAAATTAAACAAATTTAACAACATAATTATAATATGATATACATCATTAAGTAGGTTGTTTTGTATCACACCATGTGAGGGGAATTTATTGGTGATCGATATGAAATTTATCCCTTACTAGCTCTAATTAGGAATTCTAAATTCTCAGGGTGAATTAGATGATTGAGCATGCATTTATAGAAAATGGAAATTGAATTATATATTGAACACTAAATTCTTAAAGTCCATGACCTTACAACCCTAAGTCAAAACGTCATTCACAAGGTGTTTCGGAGGGTGCATCGGGTTGCGCTATTCAAGAGCGCATGACGAGTCTATGCGTAGGGATGCGCTATTCAAGAGTGCATGACATGTTCATAATATTTGGTAGCCTTGGTGGTCGGTTCATGGTGATATAGACAGGACAGTGTACTAGCGTGTTGGATCGCTAGCACCAAGGGATGATGTTGAGTCAAGTGACTTGCATCCCGGCGAGTACCTTCTTGGTGGACTCTACGGAGGATGATGCGATGAGCATTACATAAGTGTGAAGTAACACTCAGTTAGGACAATATGTGTTGATGGATGTCACAGGAACACATCAGTATGTTAGCATATGGGTGGACTTGGCTTGGTTGCAAGGATGACACCTCAAGGCATCCTCAAGGATTGATCCTGGCTAAGCATGCGGGCATGAGTAGGAATTTCATCGCTCATCTAAGTGAACGTACGACGTACCGCATGGTTTATGGTTGGGTGGTGTTGAAACAGGTTTGCTATGCTATAGTGAATGCGCATATCACAATCTGCATGACTCTAAGGTGTCTGACTCAGGTTCGGTCAAGCTGGTTTCAGCTAGGCGTAGTCCAAGTGAAACTTGTGGTTGATGGCCAAGCCCAACTAACAATATCACTCAGGTTCCGCGGGATTTATATTGGTATGGGACACTCGAAATGGCTGGATAATCCTAGGTTTGTGACAAATGGTATCAGATCCATGTAAGATTAGCATACGTGGAAGTGTCTCTTCACCACCAACCCCTCTTTCATAAGACTTGTCGATGGAGCCACGTTGACGAGGAAGTCAACATATTTAAGTGGGGGAGAATGTTACAACCATAAGTTAAGTGCCATTGGCAAGGAGTTTCGGAGGGCGCGTTGGGTTGCGCTATTCAAGAGCGCACATCGAGCCTATGCCTGGGGATGCACTATTCAAGAGCGCACGATGCGTTCATAAGATTTGGTAGCCTTGGTGGTTGGATCATGGTGAGTCAGATAGGACGGTGTACTAGCGTGTTGGATTTCCTGGAGGACCAAGAGGTGATGTTGAGTCAAGTGACTTGCATCCTGATGAGTGCCTTTGTAGTGGACTCGACAGAGGATGATGCATTAAGCATTACATAAGTGTGAAGTAACACTTGGTTAGAAAAATATGCGTTGATGGATGTCACACGAACACATCAGTATGTTAGCACATAGTAGGACTTGGATCGGTTGCAAGGGATATTCCTCAAGGTATCATCAAGGATTGATCTTGGACAAGGATGCGGACACAAGTAAGCGCATCATCGATAATCCAAGTGTTGGCTCGAGGGTGAATGTGGGATGAGCCTCATGTTTTATGGTTGGGTGGCATTGCAACAAGTTTCCTCTCCTATGGTGAACGAGCATATAATGATCCGTGCAATTCTAAATTTCCTGACTCGGGTTCGGTCAGGCCAGTTTCGGTTAGGCGTAGTATAGTTGAAACTTGCGGTTCATGGCCAAGCCCGGGTAACAAGATCACTTTGGTGTCGTGTGTGTTTAGGCTTTCGAATGGTATGGGATGCTGAAAATTATTGGATAATCCTAGGACCATGACAAATGGTATCAGATCCACGTTCGATTAGCATACGCGAAAGTGTCTCTTCACCACCAACCCCTCTTTCATTGAACTTGCCAATGGATCCGCTATGACGAGGACCTCAACATATTTGAGTGGGGAAGAATGTTATGACCCTATGTTACGTTCCATTGGCAAGGTATTTCATATGGCATGTCAGGTTTCGTTATTCAATAGCGCATGATGAGCCTATGCACGGGGATGCTCTATTCAAGAGCGCATGATGCGTTGATAATATTTGGTAGCCTTGGTGGATGGCTCATGGCGATATGGACATGATGATTTAGTAGCGTGTTGGATCACTAGGAGGACCAAGGAATGATTTTGATTCAAGTGATTTGCATCCTTGTCAGTACTTGCTTGGTGGACTCAATGGATGATGATGTGGTCAGCATTACATAAGTGTGAAGTAACACTCAGTTAGGACAATATGTGTTGATGGATGTCACAAGAACAAGTCATTATGTTATCATGTGGTTGGACTTGGCTCGGTTGCAAGGACGACATCTCAAGGAATCCTTAAGGATTGATCCAAGATGAGCATTTGAGCATGAGTAAGCACGTCATCGATCGTCGAAGTGTTGGATCGGGGGTGAACATGCGATGGACCACATGGTTTATGGTTGGGTGGAATTACAAGAGGTTGCCTCGCCTACAATGAATGAGCATCTAAAAATATATGTGAATCTAAGGTGTCTGACCCAAGTTTGGTCAAGATGGTTTCAGTTAGGCGTATTCCAGGTGAAACTTGTGGTTGATGGCTAAGCCCAACTAACAAGTTCACTACAGTGTTATGCATGTCTAGGATTTCAAACGGTATGGGACACTCGAAATGGTTGGATAACTCTAGGCCCGTGACACGTGATGCTTGAAATGATGTGCGAAGAGAGGAACACTTCTCATTTGAACGATCATACAAGAAGACAATATTCTAGTGAAGGACAATGATGAGGACAAACCACGGGAAATTTTTTAGCATTTCTTAACCTAGAATATGCTTTGCTAACATTTTCTATATGTATGTCCCCCCATCCATTAGTTGATTGTGACTTTTCCAATGATTAACATATATGGTTTTTCTCCCCACCATTTATGTTTTTTTGGTTAATTCAATCAAATCTCTATTAGGGGTGAACATATTCTCAATACATGATAGGGTATAATTGGTAAGGCCCCAACAAACCATTTAACCCATTTTAAAAATAACCTTATCATAGGTATACACAAAACTTGCGCAAGAAAGAATTTATGGTGACGGTAGCTTCATTTGAAGCCTTACGAGCCTCTTTTGAACCCTTTTTTCTTCTTCTCTATTTACTCCAAGTAGTATCAGGAAAGTACATGTGGGATAAAAGGGAGGCTTGTATGAATTTCAAGTTGAGATTAAGTTGCATCCTTCAAAAATCTTAGAACCCATGACTCTTGCCTGCAGAGGTGATTTGATAGCACCCCAAAAGCACTAGACCAAGTTGTAAAGATAAAATTAATGGGACTCAAAATTATATTACATGTTTTTTTTTAAGAAGGATAACTTCAATATATTTTTTACAATTTTTTTTATATAAGTGTTCCTCCTCGAACACCCTAAATGCATACCATAGGCAAGATTGCGATTTGAGACTTCGGTACATTCAAAAATATGTTCACACTCCTGATATAATAGATTAAAAAAATGAATGGCTTGTTTAATCTTATAATAGTTCCTCAGAAGTTTTCAATAGAAGCTATTTCTATCCATATCTTTGTTTAAGACAACCATGGATATGGATGTTGACTAAAATTTTAATGGATTATTTTGTTTGTTGCCACTTGTAAGTAACGTAATTTTCTTTCATGGAGCATGATATTATTTTTTATGTCTCACGGGATAATCTTATGTCTCATCGAAGAAACAGGCTCCATACCAAAGCAATTCGAGAGGTTTCATCCAAAGATAAGATGGTTGAAGAAAAAGGAGCTCTAAGCCCCAAATTAAAGTATGATGAGAAAAAAGTATCAAGAAGGTAGAACCATAATACCATTGGGGCGAGATATATCAACTTTTCAAGATGGGGGAGTATCACACCCTTTTTGCATAAAAACAGAATGACCTACCTATATATCAAAATATCAATAGGTTAGACCTACATAAGGTAGTAGTCAAATATGAGGTTTTCCCATGCGTTGAAGTAATAGGATGGTTACTCCTTTATGTAAATGCTAACATTCATATTATGAAGAATGATACTGGTGAGTCCATTGCTTCCTTCTAGTTGGACACCATGCATCAATACTACAAGTTCCCAACACTATAAATTTAAACAAACAAATGAGTAGGCTGAATTACTCAAATCGATTAAATAATATTCCTTGAGGAAGCATGGTTCAGAGTAATAAGTTTTGCACCTAGGAGGATGGAATCTATTAGACTCAATGGATGAAGAAAACTTGTCAGGTAGTTGCAACCGTTTTGTGCATATTACACAAGGAACCATACTCCTCTCATTTCCAAATAGGATGGGTGCCCTTATTTTATCATGTCACAATTGTTGATGTTAGGTTCAATTGGGTTGTAATCCTCTAATCCAATATAGAAGGTGCAGTTTTGAACTCACAAGTAGGTTTAGCCACACAACAATCTGAGTTCCACATTCTCTCATAATTACTAGATGCAGTTTGTGCCTTAAACAATTTCCTTTGCATGGCATGGTCGTGGAATCCTATAGAACCACCTGTACGTGTTTATTATCAATACTTATGGGAAGATAAATACCCCATATATTAAAGGAAAATATTTGAATAGTTCATCATTCCATTGTACATGATTATACAAAAGAAGATAACTAAATGCATGACTTGTCAAGAAATTGAAGAAGTTACAAATCTAGGAGATTGGTTCCTGATAGGAGGAACATATTTGTGCATCTACAGAGGATCACAACCTCCTCTAATATCATTGAAGTATGACATATATCACATGATTATAAGGGAATAGTAAGGAAAACATTCATGAATGGATTTTGTTCACTTTGGAAAAGGACAAGACATTATTGCGACCACTTTTCCTATCTTTGTATGGGCCTATATGTCACGTCCCATCCCGCCCCAGAGGAGAGAACGCGACCCAACTCTTCTACCTGAGTTACCTATCTCTGATTCTGAATTCGTATGATGATTCCTGATACTTTTTTTCTTAAAGATCTACACAAGAAATAATTTCCCTTCCTAACATTTTGATCAAACCATGTATAACTCTTTATCTTCCCCAATCGTAGATAGATCGAATGGTGGAGAATCATCCTGCAGAAAATAAATGGTACAGAGAGCTTCGCTTACGGAATCAGAAACATATCTAAATTTCACTCTTGCACCCTACATCCCGTATACTGCATTCTGCATCCTGCATCCCACATGCGGAACGACCATTGCAGATATCGAAGTTGCGGAAATAAAAATTTACCATAAGTCATTTCTGCATCCTGCATCCCACAAATTACAGAGGGGAAATTGCAGAAAGCATATTTTCCCAAATAACATTTCCGCATCCCGCATCCCACATCCCGCAAGCTGCGAAAGGGAAATTGCGGAAAGCAGATTTCACCAAATGACATTTCTGCGTCCCACATCGTGCATCCCACAAGTTGTGGAAAGGGAATTGCGAGAGTGAAATTGCGGAGTCCAAAATTCTGCAAAGCGCATTTTCGCATCCTACATCCCGCTGGTTGTGGAAGGAAAAATATGCAGAAATTCGATCTGTTCATGAAAATTTCTAAGTCTAAAACTAATTTTGAGCATTCATGCCATCATGAATCCGATTAATCTAGCTCCATAACAACTTAGAAAATTCATTGAAATAAAATTACATACACATATACATCATTCATGAAATATACATCTACATCAAATACATTCCATTCAAGNTAACAAGTACAGTTGCAGGGATTGAAACAAAAGAAATACTTATCTTTATCAAAAGCTTGTCCCACAACCAACTATGTCACTGCAATGTTCCACCCAACCATATGCCAGTGTGCTCATCAATCTTTCAGCAACACTACCACCCCCGAGCTGGGCATGATTTCCCCAAGGAATAAGGAACACTAGCAGACTTCCCCATAGCCAAGGATACAAAAAAACTCAGCCAAGCCAACACAGTTGGGTTTATTAGGCTTACAGAGGCATTGATTTACACATATCCAAAGTTTATAGAAGTCACATCCAAGCCAACAGATGGTTTTATCAGGCTACCAACCAAGCCATCCTTCCAAGTTGTTTTATCCGACTTACACAAACAGTGGTTTATACTTACCCAAAATTCACACGAGACACAACCAAGCCAACAAATGGGTTTATGAGGCTACCAAGGAGGTGGAAAGACTAACTGCTAAGCTAGTTAGCTCAATCGAGAGATATGGACACCTACATCGGATCTAGTCCGACTTCTAAACATTTGTACACCCAACACAAGGAAGAAACCCCTTCTCTGTTACACAATCACTTAGGTCATACCTTCCCTTCCAGTGTTATTCAGGGTATGTAAAGAATAAAACCAGCCCTCTAGATTGTTCTGTGAGGTTCCTTCACACACTAGGTTTATCAAGCAAGTCTAGACTCCATTTCCATTCCCCAAATCAATTCAGATGTCAAATGAGGATGTACACACAGCGATCTCAGTTCTGGTATTAACAAAACGTAGCAAAATCCAAGGAATACACATACACACAACAATTATGAATTTATGAGCATTTCCTGAGCCAGACCAACTACTGCAATTACTGAAATGAAATTGTTTTCTGGTCATTCAATTGAAAAACACAAATCGGATTCTAGGAATTCGCATTCAGGAAAATGACTAACAGACAGGAAAATTATGAAAAGGAAAACAATTCACAGAACATGAAAATTTGTGAAGTATCAAGAGTCAGAGCAGTTTTTGCTTGCTTGTTGCCTGAATGCCATAATCCCCTTTCCCAAAATGTTCCCCATGGTACAAATTGTGAGGGGAAGGTGAAACGCGACTACATGAGAGAAAGGTAGGCGTTTTTGGTGTTTTCTTGCCCAACTTAAATTTTAAAAAAATGTTTTTCCAGAATTGGTGCTCTATAATTTCTGCCAACTCTTCCAATCCCCTGCTTATCCTTAGGAAAAATCATGCCCCCATATCGTTTTGTTGCATTGACATAAATGGCTATAGGATTTTAATTAAAAATTGCAAATTAACATGACGTTCAAACTTATAACGTTCAACTAGCATAAAAACACCATCAGCCTAAATCTTAATCACTAAAAACAAACATTAAATCGATGGTGGGATTTTTCCTTGAGTTCCACACCATGATTATTAACATCATATTGTTTAAATGCAAATGGCATCAAAATCAGGGTGTTACATTCCCCTCCCCCTTCAACAGTACTATTCGCAGTTCTTTCAAAAATTGAACAAAATGCTTTGCTGGTACTTCCCACAACAATCCGCATAATTAAAAAAAATGGTTGTGCCAGTCACATAGCATCCTCTAGCTCCCATGTAGCTTCTTCAGGACCGTAATACTCCCATTGCACCTTTTACATGTCCTATTGTGCAGTTTTGGAGCATTGTGACCTTCCAGGAGAGGATGCGCATGGGCTCGATTTGGAACTCTCCCTCTAGTTCCACCTGCATCATATCCCAGTTTATTACATGGTTAGGATCATGTACATATTTCTTAAGCAAAGAAACATGCAAAACATTATGAGCCCTAGTTCTAGTAGGAAATGCAAGTCTATAAGAAACTGATCTTACTCTGTCAAGCACTTCAAATGGCCCATAGTATCTAGGAGATAGCTTGGCACAACTCCCAAGCTTCAAGGAAATTTTCTTTGCCTTCACCCTGAGGTAAACATGATCCCCAATACTGAACTCTCTGTTCACCCTATGCTTATCTGCATAGCTTTTCTATCTATCCTGGGTTGCCTTTAGATTATGTCTGATTTTTACAACTTCCTGCTCCATCTCCTTAAGCAATTCTTGACCGATCACAACTCTATTCATTGGGTTATCCCCAAGTTACTGGTGTTCTGCACCTCCTGCCATACAAAGCTTCATATGGAATCATCCCCAAGGATGAATTCTGTCCATTCTTATAAGTAAACTCTACCAAGTGTAAATAGTCTCCCCACTTGAATGGTTTGTCCATCACATACATGCGAAGCATGTCTTCCAGCACTTGGTTAACTCTCTCGATCTAACCATCAATCTGAGGATGGTAGGAAGTGCTGAAATTCAACTTTGTTCCCAAGTCTGCAAACAATCCTTTCCAAAAATTAGAGGTGAAATTAACATCTCTGTCTAAGACTATTTCCTTAGGCAATCCATGCAATTTAAAAATTTCTTTCATGAAAATCTTGGCAAAATCATCAGTCTTGTGCGTGGAATTAATCAGTATAAAATGAGTTTCCTTCGTCAACTTGTCCACCACAACCATGATGGAATCATGTTGTCTCCAACTCATCGGCAATCCTATAATAAAGTCCATGGAAATCACTTCCCATTTCCATTCTGGAACTGGCAAAGGCTGCAACAAACCTGCTCGGTGTTGATGCTCAACCTTCACTTGCTGACACTTCATGCACCTTGAAATATATTCATCCATGTCCTTCTTCATGCTTGGCCAAAAATTATTTCTTTCTTGCTATAGCAATTGTCTTCCGATATCCTGGGTGACCAGAATATGGAGTTTGATGGATTTCATCAATAACAACCCTCCTCAAATCTGCCACATTTGGAATATACATTCTATTCTCATAAGTCCATCCTCTTCTAACTTATAACCTTCATACTTCTTTTCAAGGCTTTGATGTAGTAATTTGTCCTTTACCTCCACATACATTTCATCTTTAGCATTACGGTTAATAATTTATTGTTTCAAATATGATTGGAAAATGCTAATAGATGCCACATGCATTTCTTGTACTTTCTTTCCAAGTGCACCAACCACCTTATTCTCCTTACCCTTTATGTGCTTAATTTCAAAATCAAACTCACATAAAAATTCCAGCCATCTAGCTTGCCTAGCATTTAGAGTAGGCTGATCAAACAAATATTTTAGACCATAATGGTCTGTCCTTAACTCAAATTTTCTTCCCATCAAGTAATTCCTCCACATCTTGAGAACATGTACAATGGCTGCAAGTTCCAGATCATGAGTGGAATAATTATTCTCATGCTCCTTCAGCTTTCTGGATTCATAGCATATCACATTGTTGTCTTGCATAAGAAATCCTCCAAGTGCTTGACCGCATGCATTCGTACATACCACAAAATATTTATCTGGGTCTGCAACTTTTAAGACCGATGTAGTGGTGAGAAGATAATTTAGCTGCTGGAAAATTTATTCACACTTCGAGGTCCATTCGAACTTTATCCCCTTCCTTTGCAAAGAAGTGATAGCATGTGCAACCTTGGAGAATCCTTCAATAAATCTCCTATAGTATATTGCAAGCCCCATAAAATATCTTACCTCTGTCACATTATTTGGAGTAGGCCAATTATTGATAGCTTCAATCTTGTCAGGGTCCACGGATATACCCTCTTTTGAAATAATGTGACCCTAGGACTGAATTCTATATTTATAGAAGTCACACTTGCTCAGTTTTGCATACAACTAATGTTCTTTGAGCAAGTGCAATGTTAGTCTCAAATGTTCTTCATGCTCTTCTTCATTCTTAGAATAAACAAGAATACCATCAAGGAAAACAAGAACAAACTTGTCTAAACACCTGTTGACGACATTATTCATAAGCCACATAAATGTTGCTGGTGCATTTGTGAGACCAAATGGTACCACTACAAACTCATAATGTCCATACCTTCTTATGAAGGTTGTCTTATGAATGTCTTTGTCCTTGATTCTCACCTGATGGTAACCAAACCTTAAGTCAATATTGGAAAATACATTTTCTCCTTTCATTTGATCAAAGAGAAACTGCATAAATCAATCCCTTCCCAATATGAAAGAGAAATAAAACATCTAACACTAAAAGATATCGAATCATACCTTATTGTAGACGGTTGAAGTAGATCCCTGTTGAGATTTTTCCAAGCCCGCTTGCTTTAGCAATTTACTCTCAACAACAGTAATCAAGAAAGCATGCTATATAATATATTGTTAGGCCTACTCTAGCATATATAATCAATAATGCATAAGCAATTAAACACATCCATGGATTCAATATTCATTTAAATGCACATCATTGCATAGGAAAAGATATTTCTATCAATAAAATCAAAGATTACATAAGTGACAACCTCTGTCAGCACATTTGCGAACCGAAGAAACCGAGTCCTCCACCTGGGCCTCCACCACCTTAATTCCCCATTTCTCGATAGCAAGCTCACAAACAAAGGCAAGCTTGGGAAGAACACAAAGTGATCCAAGGGATAAAGGGATGCAAACTCAAGTATAAGGAAGCTACGACAAGAATAGACTATATTTTTCTTGCTCTTCAATTCATCCTCTTCAATGTATCCAAGGAGTTCCTTATATAGTGCTTCAATGGGGTAGTGGAAGGTCAAATCCGAGTGATCTCGAGGCATATGGAAGGCCAAGAGACAAGTGACTTGGATCCACATCAAGGAAAACTCCAAAAAATATTTGGACTTATGCAGACATCCCGATGTACATGGGTTTAAGGGTAATATCCACGTATATACGCAAGAAAGGAATTAAAAGTCGCGTACAGCAAATAATAGGTGTTTTTAGGGATGATATTGGAAACATCAAAGGTACAATAATGGTCCATGGAATCCAAAGAGTCTGCAAAGGGACAGGGAATGCCATAAAAGTGTGATCAACCATGTGTGGTAAAATTAGCTATAACAGATGCCCCCTAATGTGTGAGGTCAGAGGGGTAACATGATGGTTGAAATACATTATAAATCCATCCCAGAAGTGGAGTGATGAAGAACTAGGTGGAAGAACCATCCATCCATAAGTATAGTACAATAATCAGTCTCTACATATGACTGCAAATACATATAGAAGTCTCGGATACATAAGAGTACAATGGCCATGAATAGGCATGATATACAAAATGTGACATGTGTGGTCATCACCATGTACAATATATAATAGATCAGAATCTCCATGATGAATATATACAAAGGACCAAGATCTCCATGATGGTTGAAGATATCTACATACACTGGAATCAAGTCACGAGACCTGAAATCTCATGAACACTGGCACGATCAAGGAGGTAGCATATGTGGAATGCCACCAATCTGGAAAGTCTTCTACACAAACCGCTACGAGTACATGTCCTACTATGTGAATAGAGGTGTCGAGGTCGAACATAGTATTCCATCGTTTGATTACCGGTCATTAATGTATACCATTAACAGATGCGAGATCACCCACCGATAATGAAAATGGGAATCAATATACTAGAGTGCAATCTAACAAGTGTGAATAGATGTGTTGAGGTCGAACACTTGAAAGACTCCATAGATTAGGGGACAGTGATGTGTTCCCAAAACTGTCGATGGTGAGAGAACCTACCACTGGTGACTATAAGTCTCAAGGCACTCAAACAACTCTAGACTCTTTTCCCAGAATAAATGGTATGAATTCGATGGGATGGAATCCACTGGAAGGAGGGCCTTAAGGCATCCCCCATCAACCAACATGAGGTACTCAGCAATGTTGTATAATGTGGAAGGACTTGAACAAGATGTGCACGAACAAGTAATAATACCGGGAATGGCCAACATGTAAAGTCAAGATAACTGAGGAATGGCCGACTCAGGTTTCAACTTCCTTCGAACAAGAGCATGAAAGAAAATGGTGAATGAATGGAGGCAGCATAGAATCGATTTACAAAACTAGGACATCTTTGCGACACAGGAGGCACCAATAGAGGCTCCATAGGTACTGGAAGCTTAACCAGCAGTTAGTGGAGATAAACTCAGAGAAACGAGTATAGCTCCTAAAGTCAAATTACTAACCCAACCAATGGATGTAATATAAAGTGCTCTGTTCGAAGGTGACATGACTCGATTGCTATCGAAGATAACATCTTTTCCTGTCTAGCTTTTTTGTTTTTTGTTTTTTTTGGACTTTTTCAAATATTTTGAAAATCTTGAAAAAGAATAAAAGTGCTTTATAGTTACAAATCTAGGAGGAGACGAGTGTCAAGGAGAAAACAAACTAGTTCCAAGCAGCGAAACATACCTATTCTCAATGCAAGGAAACATGTGCAGGATAGCGACACTCAGGGGGGAGTCCCCTCCCAGTACAAAAAAATGGGGAATCAAACTGCAAAAGATATATAAAGAGGCTCTACTTGGTTAGATATGAGACAAGCTCGGGCTATATGGCTGATAATCAAAGTCAAGGAAGCCAGCATTTGCTCAATAAGGCAAGAAAAACTCATGATAATACAATTACATATTGACATATACAAGGGAGTCCCGAGGAAATGGCCAGCATAAAGGTCAAGAGGAGTATGAAGCTCTTGCTCAAAGTCATGGAAGTACTATACAAAGGACTCCCACACCGTAAAGGAGAAATGTCAGCATGGGCACCAAATGCAAAACAAGATCTGACTAGGGTACCCATATATGGTAAATCTCTACCATTCATAACATGTCACTTCTAAAAGCAGCAAGAAGGTACCGTGACAAGATGGAATGAGTTCGTACCTATGGTTATGATGAAATGGTCATAAGGTTATGCAAAGTGCAAATGGGTGTGAAACCTAACCTATATTCCAGGTCAGACATAATACCTGCAATAGGCATGAACGGGTCAATACCATGGTCAAACCACAATCAAAATGGAATCCTACAACATCAAATTAGTTCAAACAGTCCAAAACGGTCATAAATGGTCAAAAACTATAGAAAGTGGGTAAAAATTTCAAAAAAAATCTATAAATAGTGAAAAATTTAAAATTTTTCATACCATTTGAATTTTTTACCCAACATAGTGCATTTGAGCTCAGAACTTCAGAAGCAAATTCCTAGAGCATCGACTAGCAGAATCCCTCCACGTTTGATGCGAGTAGATTCTCATGCTCCTCCCTTTCATTTTGATGCAATTTTTTCAAATTTCATGGTCTATTTAATTTTTTGAGCCATCCAAACTTATGTGTTTCATCCCACGTGGAAATTGGGCCTTTTTCTACGTATAGGGCTCTCCATACATGGAAAATGCATCGAAATCCGCATACATACGCAGTTGTTTTGAGAAAAGTCGCATACAGGGCCATGAACAAGGTTTTAAAGGTTAAATCTTGATCAGAAAAATTGGTTTTTGTGCAGAATGGTGCTAGAGTGGAGAGAAAAAGAGCATGGTGATGTTGAGGAAGCTGTGCAAGGTGATCTCATGACCCAAAAAGCATTATGGGTATGTGGCTTGTACAAGTTTTGGTGTCTTCGTAGCCTGAGGGCCAAACCAAGACTACTCTAGCTACTGGTGGACTATTGGGATCTAGAGTCTGAAACATTTCGAATAGACGGGATGTTGCTCAACATTGATGTTGAGGACATATATTTCTTCACAGGTTTGTCTCGATGAGGGGATATGGTGAACCTCCGATCTCATGGGCCAGGAGGCGGGCTGACCATAGATGTGTACATTGCTCTGTACTACTTTTCGGAGACGAAAAAGGTTGGGAGTCAAATCTTGACAAACTCTATTCAGATTCTTGGGTTGAAGGCCATACTTTTGGAATTAGGAAGGATTGCAGGGTTGGATTCACTCCACCAGGCCTCATGGCCAATTATTTTCTATGCGGTAAATTGCATGTGACCTATAGTGTATGACTGGAGTACTACACTGTTGAGCAACATGAAACAACAGCTCAGTGACTGCAAGATGGGAAGGGTGTGGAACTTTGTGTTCGGCAGTATACTGAGCACATTTTTCTTTGAGCATGTGCCAGGGCTAATCCCTAGGGTAGACATTGGTCCACATGGAGTTTGGGATCCATCCCAGTGACGCTGAGCGAATGTCATGCGTAGACTAGGCAGAGGGAGGGTGGCTAACCCCTACCCAGCCGATTTCTTTCCATGGTGGTGGAGACAGATTGTCACCGTAGATGACTACCCCTATGCAGGGATAGACTTCCATGGAGACACAGATATTCCCCTACCACCAGGAGCAGCTTATGGTGACATAGGTAAAGAATCTCAAACCCACTTTTTAAGTTTTGAATTATTTAATTTTTTTGTGTTTTTTGATATATTGACTCAAAAGACATGTTTTTTGGTGTGATGACACATAGTGACAATCTGTCAAGTATATGTAGATGTAGGAACATGACGGCCAGATGGCTTCTCTCATCATCGACGGAGGGGAAGGGGAGATGACATTATGAGTGCGGATGTGGAGTGAACGCTCCAAAGCATCCACACAAACTTTGTTCGTTTAACACACAGGGTACCCATGGCACAAGTCAAGGACTTTCCTGAGGCCATGCAGTGCCAAGTGGTTGGTGTACCATAAACATGGGTTCGACTATTTCAACAGCTAGCTAGAACCATAGTTCTCTATCATGATCAGAACCCCCCTCCACCTCAGGCTTAGAGACCTGAGTGTATTTATTTTTGTATGCCCGTGTAGTATATTTTGGTGGCTTGAAAGCCCCAATTTTGTATATGACACTTATGTATTATGATGTCACTTTTTGAAGTTAATAAAAAACTTTTATGATGATTGATTTTATTTTATTTACATGTGTTTAAAATGTGTGTTTTTGATATGCTTATGGTCTATGAAACAAATGCCAATCTAACACATACTTAGCATATGAGTCAGCAACTTGATTAAAAATTCTTGGAACATCAATGTATGTTATATTCTCAAATTGTCATTCTACCAATCTAACACGTAAGAATTTTTGTAATAATGTCGGATCCCTAATGAGATACAAGCCATTAAGCTATGAAACCACTAACTACAAATCAAGACGTACCTCAAGAGAATAAACACTATGTGAAATGGAATCATGTAATAACTTAATGACGGCACTATATTCAACAACATTGTTCAAAGAAGGACATAAACATACGCCTCCTAACGAAAATACTTGACCCGTAGGATTATAGATCACCCAAGCAGTCAAAGATGGGTTTTGAGTGTGGCGGCTAGCACCATCAACGAATCCTATGAACACGAAAGACTCCATCAACATATGCCATAAGAAATGAAAGATAACCACCAAACCTAATCACCATAAGAAAACCTAACTATGAAATGAAAAACTGTACAATAATATACAAAAATCAACCCTGGCTGAAGATCAGGCATAGTATTTTTTGAGATAGAGCCCATTTCTAGGATCTACCAAGGCTATCCCTTCATAATCAACCGGATCGTAGGCACCTTTCTGTAAGACTCATTTAAACACATAAGGACCATGCCACATGGGATTAAATTTCCCTGCCCCCAAGGGTTCTTTCTCTTGATCCCACAAAAGGACCAAGTCACCTTCACTAAACTTCCTCGGATGGACAAAATTATCATATTGAACCTTGACGCGATGCTTGTTAACCTCTAGAGCCACTAAGTCATCTCGGCACTGCTCATTAAGATGCTCTAAGTGGACCAAACGCTCTTCCAATATGGAAGTGTCTGGTAAAAACTCCGCTGCTCCCTGTCAGATTCATTGTTATCTATTGTTGATACGATCGCAAGATCGAATGATGCGTTGTATAGCATCGCATCTTACAGGGAGAGAAAAAGGCAACAATATGTTGATGGCTTGAGTTACAATGAGGTAAAAAATCTGAAAATAACGAAAAAAGCCATCTATTCATTGTTTAGACTGCCTGGGATGGATAACATCCCGGAGATCAGTAGGCCACATATTTCTATTGAGTGGTGCACTTTTCCACCCATCAGAGACAACTGGATGGATAGGTGGTACATGGTTTTTGACATTCCCCCTCACAACAATAGGGAAGTACCGATGTACTTCCTCCGAAAATTGTATTCAGAGTTTGTGATGGGGAAACATGTCAACTATTTTGACATGTTGGGATTCTAGGGAGTTGGTAGGGGAATGCCCCAACATCGGCCCCATGCTAGGCATAGAGATGCCAATCCACAGATACCTATACCCTGTGCCCAGCCACCGAGGGCAGACATCCCTCCTACACATGACATGGTTTCCCAGACACAGGATGCATTTTTTACTCTAGCTGAGATGGTCTCTTGACACACGGCCACTATTGACCAGAGAGTGCCCTCTTCCTCTGCTGGTGTACAACCACCAGCTTTTGGTGGTGGAGGGACATCTGTTGGTGGGGATAGACCGACATCCCATGTGCCTCAGAGCGAGCCGCACGTCTGCACATCATGTGGGGGACCCTGTTATGGTCCTGGACCAAGACATGGTACCAGTACGATGGCTGGTGGTTAGGTAAGGACTTTGTTTTAAAACTCTGTTATTGAACTCAATTTTTAATTGTTCCATACTATATCTAACATATTAAAAGATTCATAATATATATGCAATATTTACTCTTGCAGGAGTTTGATGCCTCTCATGGGGGTGGTACTGCACCCGATGTGGTTGTACCCGAGACCCAGAGAACCACAGTTGACGTAATATTTAAACACTTTTCATTTTGTTATTACATGTATAATTTTTTTAATGCATGTGTTAGTCTTGATTAATTTATTAAAATGTCTAATATTTACAATTTTTGAAGTTGCAGGAAGCCCACTTGGAACATGATGCTGAAGACATTGATATCAACGACATAGTCCAAGGTGGAATTTATGACTACTTAAAGAATGTAAGTACATGGGTTATGATTGAATCTTGTTTGAATTATTTAAATTTCTTACTATACACTCCTTTATAGAGATTGCTAATGTAAATATAATTTTTAAACTTGCAGATGCTAGACGCATCTGAAGAGGAGCACCAAATTGATGGAAGCGGTCACTCCCGTGGTGGAGATATGTCCCAGGAAGGGGTAAGTATATTACAAAATGTTATTTTTTCAGTACATATTATTCCATCCATTCACATCCATGTCTAACTATGGTAACACTTTATGAATGCAGACGTCATCACAGATCCCTGCACCACCTCTTTGGTATGGATCTCCCCGTTGTCCAATCATAGATAAGGGGGTTGTTTACACCAGACGAGGTCCCTCTTCCTTGAACAGAGCGGCTGTGCATGAGGATCAACCTACTCATCCCATGGTAATGTACACACTTCCAATGGCAGTTGTTGTTTAGCTATGTATTCACTTCACAAGTGGTTTTTCTTAATGTTATTTGCGCATGTTTACAGCATTAGGATGTAGAGTCATCCATGTCAGACCTTAGTGGGATTGTTGATGCCGCTGTCAATGCCGCATCTACAATAGGGATAAGTCACAGTGAGGTACATCTACTTGAATATTTGTAATTGTACATTTCATTTGTATTGTTTCTGGACATGCACGATGTCTAACTATTTAATCATTTGGTGAATGTAGCCATGCCTTGGTCCATTAGTGCACGCAACTGAGGTTGATGTTCAACCTACGGCTCCTCTTACTACTGAAGAGCACCAGCCTCATCTCCTAGAAATGGTTTTTTCAGTGAAATGTTCATTTTTTACATAATTGATTAATACTTTCTCATTCATGTACATGTTGATAATTCTTGAGATAATTGACATATTTTTTTTATTCGCAGAGAAGCATGGCAACGAGGCTCGCTGCAAGGTCGAGTACAACAGAGGCACCTACACCCTTGACACCACAGGCACCTATACCCCCGACGGATGCAGTGAGTCTTTGTTTTATTTACAATTGAGTCATATTTTAAATTTTCAAACTTTGTTATTGATGGACAATACTAGCTCAGTTACCTAATCAAGAAATATTGTCATTGATTTGCAGTCGCCAGAGATGCACAATGGTCGTAGACGAAGCCAAAGAGCATCAAGGTCCGGGAAAAACAAGAGAAAGTTAGAATTTTGATGTGTTAGTCTAGGACAAATATGTATTTTTATGTACAGTCCAGAGTTAGAGTATAGGGGCGCGGTCCAGGACAGATGTACTTTTGTTTGCACATGTACATCAAATATGTTTTTGATACATGTACATTGACAGGCCATAGATCTAGGTCTTATATTTTTGTATTATAACTTTCATGGTATAAAAAATATTTCATATCAAGGCTCTTGAGATATTCATGGTTTAGTCTTTTAAGTGTGATTATACATGTGTGGTGAAGAATGTTTCTATGTGTAATGTTCCCAATTTTTTATAGATTTTACGATTGTATGGAGATATCAGTTATAAATTTGAGAACAATGCACAATTACAATAAATTATGTAATGACAAAAATGTACATTTTAAATGTTTTTTACCACGATCCAATTGCATATACAATGTCAAATTGTATTCCAAAAGATGGAACATAGGTCTAATACACATTTAAGCACCCAGCACAGCCAAGCAACTGATCCAACTTGGTGGAATACAAAAGCACCTTACCCACATAACAACCTAACAAACGCTTAAAGGATGCATGAAGTTGACACACTTAAATGATGCACCAGTGTGGTCTACATAAATAAAATTATTTTTTGGCATGATGTCTTTCATCTAATGAGTACATGGGATACACATCAAACCTAAAAGTATCCGAGTATTATAAGGTTGATTCAAAATAACGGTTATGACTGTATCCGACACATTATGTATGTTCTGCACATTATTTTATCATTTTGTTAATGTACATGACCTTTGATGAATGGCCTCGAGTAAAAACTTTGAAAGAGATTAAAGTTATGTGTGATTAATGTACATGGCATTTTCGAAGCATTCGTAGCGTGAAGATATATATATTTTGTAATAATGGCGTAATAGAATGGCCACTTGTTTCCAACCATAAACATGTTCCATTACATGGTTACTAACTTAATGGCATTGTCTCCTCCTGCATTTCATCGTACAAATGCTCACATCTCTTATATGAGGGGAATATCTACAATCTCCTTCAAGCTGACCTTTATGTGCAAAAATTTCACATTCACTAACTGAGCAAAACCCTAGTTTCCAAAATTGAAAAAAAAAATGATCCCTTGTCCATGGACCCAGAGTAGAGGGCCACTCTAGTACTATCGCGATGTACTGAATCCAACGGAGCTGAATATTCGTCGATCCGAGCAACGGTCATGATTCTATGGCACGTTGAATCCCACCTCCTACAGGCTTTCAGGGACACCTGTTGAATCCCTACCCGGGGCATAGAATGGAAACCGTGTATTAAAAAGGGCTTCTGGTGGGTTGTACAAGTGTGTTTAGGCATGTGTTATGTGGGAACGCTAGCCACACCTTCACGGTCGATCAATATGTGAATTTGACCCCCATGTGCAAAAATTTCACATTCACATACTGAGCAAAACCCTAGTTTCCAAAATTGACCAAAATAACGGTCTCTTCTCCATGGAACCAGATTAGAGGGCCACCCTAGCACTATCCCGATGTCCTAAATCCAACGGAGCTGATGGTTCATCGATCCGAGCAACGGTCATGATTATGTGGCACGTTGAATCCCACCTCCTACAGGCTTTCAGGGACACCTGTTGAATCCCTACCCGGGGCATATAATGGAAACCGTGCATCAAAAAGGACTTACGGTTCTTCGTGCAAGCTTGTTTAGGCATGTGTTATGTGGGAACACTAGCCACACCTTCACGGTTGAGCAATATGCGAATTTGACCCCTATGTGCAAAAATTTCACGTTCACATACTAAGCAAAACCCTAGTTTCCAAAATTGACCAAAATAATGGTCCCTTGTCCATGGAACCAGATTAGAGGGCCACTATAGCACTATCGCGATGTACTGAATCCAATGGAGCTGACGGTTCGTCGATTCGAGCAACGGTCATGATTCTGTGGCACATTGAATCCCACCTCTTACAGGCTTTTAGGGACACCTGTTGAATCCCTACCCGGAGCATAGAATGGAAACCGTGTATCAAAAAGGGCTTCCGGTGGGTTGTGCAAGTGTGTTTAGGCATGTGTTATGTGGGAACGCTAGCCACACCTTCACGGTCGAGCAATATGTGAATTTGACCCCCATGCGAAAAAATTTCACATTCACATACTGAACAAAACCCTAGTTTCCAAAATTGACCAAAATAATGGTCTCTTCTCCATGGAACCAGATTAGAGGGCCACCCTAGCACTATCCCAATGTCCTAAATCCAACGGAGTTGACGGTTCGTCGATCCAAGCAACGATCATGATTCTGTGGCATGTTGAATCCCACCTCCTACAGGCTTTCAGGGACACCTATCGAATCCCTACCCGAGGCATAGAATGGAAACCGTGTATCAAAAAGGGCTTTCAGTGGGTCGTGCAAGCGTGTTTAGGCATGTTTTATGTGGGAACTCTTGAAAAGTGCATAGAATTGATTATTACATATTATAATTTAGTATTTAATTACAATAAGAAATTGCTTACATTGAACTCTAGCCTCTTTAGAAAACCAAAATGATCCAAATCAACGGATCACATCAAATAAATTAGGTTCATGTAATAATAAATGTGTCCATTAAATCCCAATTATGTTTCCATCATTATAATTCAATATTGCATGACATTCACTCCCATTCTTGAAAATCCAGAAAACATTCCAATCATAATCATGCGTCTATAGGAAAAAGCTTTGTTAGGAGGCAATATGGGATGTAAATCACCAAATTTAAACCATAATACAATGTATTGCATTTAAACCAACTAATAAATACCCAAGGTATATCACATTTTGATGTTACTTTGCACTTGCATCATAACAACGTACTAGGTATCATATACTTGCAAACACAAATGTCAAGTGGGATTTCAAATGTATGGTGTAAAAGTGTTTACTTGATTGAAACACATTAATATTTTTGATATACAAAGATGAATAATGACCATAATTAAACTAAGGACTATGCGCAATGCATTTTCAAATGAAATATATATAATGCTTCATCTATAAGTATGATTGCCTAAGCACAGAAATAACATATGAAAAAACTATTATATTTAAAGGTTTCAATGATCTCAGTACATGCACACTAAAGTCAACTTCGTGAATCAACATGATTTGAAGCATAAGTCCATACCTCATCATGCTAGATCCCACCTAATATCATACAACCAAGGCCTCCGGATCATCTCTTATAATGATGGTTTCCATTAGTCTCTCGTGCTATGTATCTGGTAAGAAGTAGCGTACAAGAACACAAAATTGACATATTCATAAGAAACATACATGGGAAAATTACAATAATGATACATACCTCATCATAAAAGATCCCACCTATTATCATACAACCAAGCCCTCCGGATCATCTCTTATAATGATGGTCTCCATTAGTCTCTCGTGCTCTGTATCGGGTAAGAAGTAGCGTACCTTCGATGAATTCCGACTAGGCATTGTTCGTACCTGGAGGTTTGTACCAATGATTAAGTTGGTAAAGTGATACACACTTGCACCT
>LPNX010027321.1:425689-438388 GCA_001517045.1 Pseudotsuga menziesii
CCCATCCTTTGGGTGAACCACGTTATATCTGTGTCTCTTTGTAATGTTTTAATGTGTTTTTCATCTTGTTTAATGATTTAACTGTATATGTGTTATTGCTCCACAGTCCTGTTTTCTAACAATTGGTACTGAGAGCCAAAAGGTCTATTTGGATGGTAAACTCATAGGAAAGAAGGGTTCTTGGTTCGAGTGGGAGAAATGGTGGAAGAGGGAAAGTTTAGGGTTAAGAAATTTAAGGTCCAAAACTATCAGTTATGGAAGATGCAAATGGAGGACTATCTGTACCAAAATGCCGTTGGGCAGAAAATAAAAACAACCGACGGTTATGAAGGATGAAGAATGGGAGGTTCTTGACAGAAAGGCATCGGGAATGATACGGATGTGCTTGGCTTTGTCGGTGGCCTTCAATATTTCGAAAGAAAAAACAACAGAGGGTGTGATGAGTGCATTGAGTAAGCTCTACGAAAAACCCTCGGCTTCTAACAAGGTATTTTTAATGAAGCGTTTATTTAATATGAAGATTTCGGAAGGTGGATCTGTTGCTGACCATTTAAATGAGTTTAATACACTTACCAGTTAGTTGAGTTCTGTAAAAGTGAACTTTGATGATGTATGTGGACCCATGTCTTCTAGCTCATTAAGCAAGTATGTGTACTATGTTTCCTTTATATATGTTTTATCACGTAAGACTTGGATATATTTCTTGAAAGGGAAAAGTGAATTTTTCATCATGTTCAAGGAATAGAAATCCTTGGTTGAGAACCAGAAAGATAGGAATATCAAGACTCTACAGTCAGATAATGGTGGATAGTTAACTTCGTAAGAATTCAAGGAACTCTGCAAAGAGTCTGAGATTAAGAAAGACTTTATCACTACATACTATCCTCAACAGAATTGGGTTGTGGAACGAAAGAATAAAACCATCATGGAGGAAGCAAAATCCATGTTGCATGATTAGGATTTGTCTATGCACCTTTGGGCGGAGGAAACAAGAAAAACTGTGTATGTACAAAAATGTAGTCATCATCTAGTACTTGATCATAAGACTCATGAAGAGGCTTTCTTAGGAGAGGAACCAGAAGTCAGCCATCTAAGAATATTTGGCTCCCCCGTATACATACATATCCCAAAGGAGAAAAGGACCAATATTGATCCTTCTAGTAGGAAGGGTATCTTCATAACATTATAGCCTCTTCTTCAATGTATCCTAAATAAGAAAAAGGTAGAGAGAGATAGGAAAAAATGAGAGAGAAAATTAGAATATTACGGTATGTTTGTGATATATTTTGATCCCGAATTCTTATTGGGGTTCTCTTGGTACCGTTGGAAATTTCTCATCGAGGGATACAAATTTCATGTTTTGAGCTTTGTAAGATTCCTCACGATTTGTCCTAGGAGCGTGTTTTTGTAGATCTGTGCATGAGGAATCTTGAAAAGCATCTTTTCAAAGATGCTTCATGAAAAACATATTTTTAAGATTATTTATGAAAATAATCTTTGATAAAATGATTTAAAATATGCTTTTCATGAAGCATCTTTGAAAAGATGCCTTTCGAGATTCCTCATGCACATATTTACAAAAATGGCCACCCCAGAAAAACCGTGAGGACTATCACAAATATCAAAACACAAAAGTTGCATCCCTTGCCGATTCCTTTCAAACGGTACCAAGAGTACCTAAATCCGTATTCGGTATCAAAATTTATCGCAAAAATACCGTAATATTCTCTTTTTCTCTCTCATTTTTGTCTATCTCTCTCTACCTTTTTCTTATTTAGGATACATTTTGGCCTTGGTAATTCCTTATGTTTGTAGGTTAGAATGAAACATAAAAGGCCTACCGAATATACTTCCCATTATTCAATAACATCAATATCAGTAGAGATGTAACCTTTGATGAAGACTCGACATAATTTAGATCCAGGAGGAAACCCATTCAAGAGGTCGAGGAACTTGAAGAGACGAGAGGCTGAGATACAAAAATTGGAGAATAAATTCCAGAAGGACCATGAATACCATGAAAAGACAGAACCATATAAGTTGGTAGAGACATTCATTGAGAAGGACTCCCATAAGAGGAAACCAGTATGGGCATGGGAGATCATATGAGAAGCTAAAAGGTATGGTGCTCTAGAGGGAATACATAGAGAGAGAAAAAGGAAAAATCCCTATAATAGATATGTGTCTCTGCTGTGAGACATCATTGAGAAATAATTTTCCACCTATGAAGAGGATACAAAAAAGAAAGTATGGAAGGATGTGATGATCGAGGAATATGAGTCGATCATGAAGAATGATGTCTGGCAGATTGTTCCAAGACCGAAGAAGAAATATGTCATGAATTCGAAGTGGATATACAAGATCAAGCATGTTGTATATGGAAACATTGATAAATACAAGGTGATATTCATAGCAAAAGGCTTCTCACGAAAAGAAGGCATAGAATATGAAGACACATTTTCACCTATGGCAAGGTACACTTCCATTAGGAAAATACTTGCTTCGAAAATAGTTCTGAAATCGAAAATACAGAAGATGGATGTCAAGAGAACCTTCTTGAATGGTTTAGTCGAGGCAGAAGTGTACATGGAACAACCATTGGGATTGGATCCACATGATAGGAATACCCATGTTTGCAAATTTAATAAGTCCTTGTATGGATTGAAACAAGCACTGAGGACATGGTACAATAGTATGGATAGCTTCCTGATGAGCTTGGGATTTACCAATTGTAAAGAGGATTCCAACCTCTAATTCAAGGTGGAATATAGAAGACCAGTGATACTCCTACTATATGTCAATGATTTGTTTCTGACAGGTGAAGAGGAACTCATTACATATGCAAAGAGGAGACTTGATACATAGATCGAGGTGAAATACCTAGGCATAATGCACTACTTCTTAGGCATGGAGGTGTGGCAGAGTCTAGATGGGATCTTCATTGGTCAAGGAAAATATGCAGTGGAGATTATGAAGATATTCAAAATGATGGAATACAACACAATGGCCACACCTATAGAATCTAACTTGAAGCTTCTGAGTGATGATTCATCCTAGAAGGTCGATGCCACAATGTCTCGTCAAACGATTGGCTCATTGATGTATCTGATGAATACGAGACCAGACATATGCTTTGTGGTGAACACCCTGAGCCAATTCCTAATGGATCAAAGACTTGTTCACCTGATAGTTGCAAAGAATATTTTGAGGTACCTAAAAGGTACAGTGGATTATGGGCTCAAATATGACGTGAATCAGAGGATTAACCTACATGGTTATGTTGATTTAGATTGGGAAGGTAGCACCACTGTGTTGAGGCCCCGAAATTCGCAGGAAGCAATAGTAAGGGATTCTCCCCAGTCAACGTTCCCAACTAGCCTGTTGAATGTTTGGTATAGGGAATCCATCCAGTTTGCAGTCCGGCTACCGTAGGTCAAAATAACAAAACAAAGGTTTTACCGGTTGCGTCCCGGTCCACCGTGTATTTTGTATTTTTTGACTTAAATTATGAAATGCAAGTGCCTAATTAACAATGCATGGTGATAAATATGCAAGGAACAGTCACAATGTGATGCGCAGGTTCTTACCTCTCGTATTAAGGCTCACAAGCATCCAAATCGCATACAACAAGAAAAATAAACTAACTACCTAAACTATCCCTAGGGAGCAGAATTATCATTCATTGGTGAGTAATACATTCTGTACATGCATTATGAAGAGTTACAGTTAGCTGACACTTCTTTCAAGACACACAAACAATTACATATATTTGAACAACCAGATAGCCAATTGTTTTATGAACAACATTTATTACTCATAGTGGAAAAACATCCCAAAAGATACTGAAGAACATTCAATAAGAACATAGGCTCAGGAAGTTAAATACTCTCACAGTTAATGAAACACAGCTGAAAATGAAATAGTTCCCCTTCAACATTATTCATTTAGTCACATTGATACATTCCACATTTCGCTTCCTCCAACAAGAAAAAGTTTCAGTTTCTGATTGTAAAACGAAATAGTTCCTCTTACAAGCAAATAGTTCAAAAAATTTTCCAGGGAAAAAGTCCTTGTAACTTCTCACTTTCCAATATTTAAACAAAATAGTAAATCGTTTGGGTTTCCCCCCCAACGCATGACCTTTCGGTTTCTCGAGCGTTTCGTATCCCTTTGTCTTTTCGGCGCATGCCCATGATTGGCTACGTAAATGCCAGACCTTTCAGAGCTGCCCCTTTATCACCATTCATTTTGTATTCTCTTTGGTTTGTCCATCTTACACTCCTGCTGGTTTCGCTCTACTTTCACCAAACGATCCGCCTCCGTTGACCAAACTCCGGAAACTACCTGCAATCAAATGCTGAGCATCATTTGTTGCAAACGCATTTAAATCACAGCAGCAAATTAAACTAACTAAACAGCCCATCCACAGGAAATGATCAAGTGCACCACCGTCATTCTACAAGTGCCGACCACTACCTTGTCCTCCTACATGCTCGTGATAGCAATCCCTATGGCGGAAAGCGGGAGGAAAACAACATCGAAAGCCGAAAGGCTTTCCCGACCGCAACGGTGGAAAAGTAAAGGCTCCAAGCATGCGACGGGAGGGCGGGAAACTTTTAAAATAGGAAGTCGAACGGCTTTCCCTTTCGGAAGCTCAATGACTTTGAGAGCCGCAACGGCGAAAGGGAAAAGGCTGAAGACACGCGATGCGGGCGGGAAAACTTTGGTCGAAAACCGAAATGCTTTGACATCGGACACGAAATGGCTTTCTCAGCCACAACGGCGGAAGAGAAAAAGCTTCGGGTGCTCGATTGAAAGGAAAACGCTTATCGGCAGTCGAAACGATTTGAACTTCGGGTGCTAAATTGCTTTAGGTTCCGTAACGGCGGGAGTAAAAAAGGTTTTGGCTTCCGATCAAACAGGAAAAAATCCCGATTAAAAAGAAAATTACTAAGTGTTCAAACAACTTTAAACTCAGCAATGGGCAATGACCTATCAGACCTTCACAACGGTGACCCACAGCAAAGAACAATTTGTTCGATCAACAAGCGAAGACAACTTAGAATCTGCGACTCACCATAAATTCCAACGCAATCAAAATCCGAACCTTGATCAAGAGTTAATATTTTGTAATCATTTAAAATTAAAACACAGCCCAACAACTCAAAGGATCCAATGATCAAAGCAAAATCATGAGGAGGGGCCCAAAATTTAAGAAATTTGGGGAAAAAATAGTTGCAGCTGCAACAATTGGCGATTACCTGGTGAACCTAGATCTCTGGGTGATTCATCTTTGAGTGATAGACTATTTAACAACAAATGCATTCTATTTAATTCTTTTAGCTATCTGGATTTCTTGAATGCCGGAAGTGCGTACCTTCAATCATTGATAATAGTCCAAATTGGGAGAGTGGAAACCAAGATTTTCAAGTCTAGATAACTCTATTGGGGCCAGAAGATGAGTTTCATTATTACCTTTGTCTTCAGGTAGCTAATAGCTTGGACACCACAGGATTGTAGCACATGGTAAATAGAAATATTCATTTGTTCCTCGTTCCCATGCCATTTTAGCACTTTTTCATGCTTTTGGACTTTTGTCCCCTTTTCAAATGAGTCCTCCTGCATGCCTTTCTTACTGAATTTTAATTTAGGATCCTCTATCCCATACTGTCCTTTTGTGTGAGTGGTGTACTTCAAGTTTCAACTCACGGATGGAGAGGATCTTTCGGCAATTTAATACTTATGATTCAGCACTTTCTTTGATTTATGATGCTTTCATAGGAGTTTTTTTACTCTTTATTTGCTTTTTTTGCATTCGTTTCTTGGCATGGGATCATTTATATTTAATATACTGTTCACTTGGCTCCTTTCCATGGATCCTCTGCTGTCGCTCCTTAGAAAATTTTAATTGTGACATGGATGGAGCCTCAACATAGTATTCCAGACTCTTCGAATCCAGTTTATTTCACAGGGGTTAAGCAGGACTTCAATGCACACAGAGTTTATTCGAGAAAACTGCTAAGCTAGAAGAATTTATTTTAGCAACATACAGTCTAAGATTCAAAAATGTCTATCCTTCCCAAACATTCTGATGTTCTCCATGCGACCGCGGGTTCATTCCCTTTATTGAAATCAATAAAACTTAAACTAAAGCAAACTGAAAAACATGACTCAACAGACAGCCAGACGGGTTATTTATATACAAGATAGAAGAAATCCAACATACTCAAGAAAAATAAGGCTTGAGAACCAAACCATTTACTGGCAAGTTCTCTTCCCACCCCTGTAGATCCTGCAACTTGTAAGTAGAAGGGCCGAGCTTTGCTGTAATTTGAAAAGGGTCTATCCACAACTGCTGGAATTTAGTGTGCTTTCCTTTCTCATCATGGGGGTGATCCCATTTGAGGACTAAGTCTCCTACCTCAAAGTCCTTTGTTCCAGCTTTATGCTTGTCGAACCATCTCTTAACTAACTCTTGTTGTTGCTTAAAGCGTTCTCTGGCTTTAGATATAGCCTCTTCTGCTTTCAGGAGATTATATATTCTTATTTGTAAAACTTCATCATCCGACCCCCTAGACTCTTGAGCTAGTATGGAATATGCTAGCATGATATTGGGAGGAAGGATGGCTTCTTTACCATAGACAAGGGTATATGAAGACACTCCAATCGCATACTTGGGGGTGACTCTATCGGCCCAAAGGGCATTTGGTAATGCTGAGTGCCAACTCCTCTGGTTTTCTACCACAGTCTTCTTTAAAATTCTAATCAGGTTTTTGTTAGAGGATTCAGCCAAGCCATTTCCTTGTGGATAATAATTAGCAGAATAATGCAATTTTATTCCTTTATCATGAGCAAAAGCAGTCAGTTTAATCGATGAAAAGTACTTAGCATTATCAAAAACTAACGAAACTGGAACTCCAAACCTGGTCATGATGTGGTCTTGTAGGAAGCTGATGACCTCGTCTTCATTTATCTTGTGCAGTGGGACGGCTTCGACCCAGCGAGTGAAATAATCAGTAGTGGTCAGAATGTACTTGTGCTACAAAGAGGATTTCGGTTTTATTTCTCCAATAATATCCAGTCCCCATTGCTCGAAGGGTTCTGTGATCATCACAGGATTTAGGGGTGCTGCTGCTTTAGGATGTCTCCCACTACACCTTTGGCAAATATCACACTTCCTGTCATGTGCGTGTGCATCTCTAAAGAGCGTAGGCCAGTAGTAACCTGCCCTGAGGATTTTGTGGGCTGTGGTATCCCCTGAATAATGTCCTCCAGCAGGACCGTCATGCAATTCTGCCATCACTTTCTTCGCATCTTCCTTTTCTAGGCATCTGAGAATAAATCCATCATAATTCTTTCTGAACAATACCCCTTCGACAATTTGATAAGATGCTAATTTAAGATGTAGAGCTCTTCTTTGCTTGGAATTCCAATTTTCAGGTAACAGCCCTACCTACAGGTAATGTACAAGGTCTCTATACCAAGACTCGGGAGCTGTAAATAAAGGACATACATCCATTACATGTAAATCGGCCTCATCCCCCCAGGCTTGTTCTTCATTGACCTTTAACTATAGAGGTTGGCTTGAATTCAAGGTCGTACTCTTGAAGAGTTGTTACCCAGTTACCTCTTCTTTCTCCTAACTCCTTCTGTATAATAAGAGATCTTACGGCTGGGTAGGGAACTATTACCTTGGTTCGATTCTTTAATATATAAGGCCTGAATTGCTTTACTGCTTTGAATACTGCGTAAGCTTGTTTATCAATAGCTGGGAAGTACTCATAAATGAGATTGGGAATTTATCCCCCCCTTCTTCTTTTTGGGTGAGCACAACTTCCAGTGAATCATCGGATGCAAATGTATACAGAATAAAGTTTTTATCAAAGTATGGGATTTTCAAGGAGGGTGCGTGTGCAACAGTAGTTTTAATTTTACTGAAAGCATTCTTCTCAATTTTAGTCCACTTGAATTGTGCATTCTGCTTGACCATCTGCTGCAGCGGCTTAATAGTCTGAGCGAAATCAGGCACAAACCTTTGTACGAAATTTATGGTCCCCATGAATGATTGCATCCCCTTTTTATTATGGGGCAAGGGGATTTGTTCAATAGCCTTAATTCTTTTTGGATCAATGGAAATCCCTTGCTTTGACAGTATGTGACCCAGCAACTTGCCTTCTGTGACAGCGAACACACATTTCTTAGGATTGAGTGAGATTCCATACTTCCGACAGCGTTCAAAAATCTGCCTTAAGTGAAATGCATGCTCTCCTCTTTTTTTGAGAATATCGTAATATCGTCAAGGTACACTACAATGCTGCGGCTGGTCAATCCATAGAAAGCTATGTCCATAGCTCTCTAAAATGTTGCTCCCGCATTTATAAGCCCAAAGGGCATCCTTCTGTAGGAAAAGGTTCCCCATTTGGTCCTAAACGTTGTCTTCAACCTGTCTTCCTCGGCTACTAATACTTGATTGTAGCCAGAGAAATCATCGAATAACGAAAATAGTTCAGAACCTGAGACCATTTGGAGCAATTGCTCCATGGGTGGCACCGGGTAATTATCTTTATCAGAAGCTCGGTTCAGATTTCTGAAATCAATGCATAATCTGATCTCTCCAGGTTTTTTTCTAACCGGTACCAGATTTGATACCCACTCAGAGTGTCTGACTTTGAAAATGATTCTAGCGTCCAATAATTTCTTCACTTCACTCGGAATCAGCGGTTCCAATTTTGGATGCATTTTTCTTAATGGTTACTGATAGGGCTTGCCACCGGCTTTAATGGGGACGACATGCTTGATGATGTTGGTGTCGTATGTTTTCAAATCTTCATACGTCCATGCGAAAAAATATTTATATTGTTTAAATAGGCTGATGAATTTGTCTCTTTCTACTGATGAACAACACTTGCCGAGATTCACAAATTTGGGATTCGTCTCAGTCCCTAAATTTATCAGCTCGAACTGTAGAGATGAGCTGTGGGTCTTCACGTTGGTTGGTAGTCTGAACTTTTCATTTAAATCGAACATTTTTTCTAACGTTATGACACCTTTAGGAATGAAATTGTCATATTTCATCGTGGCCTAATGCTCTTCATCATCTATGATCGCTCCTTTAAACACCTCGTCATTTTTCAAACATTCTATGATTTCCAAATTATTGTCGAACACTCGCAAGTTGGTGATCATATCCGGTACTGAAGGCCTGAAAAGCAATTCAACAGAGCATCGATTATTAGTGGGTACCAACCTAGCGGCTGAGGTGGCCAACAAGTCAGCTGCTGCGTTTTTAAGCCTTGGAATTGAAATAATATTGAATGCATTAAAACTTTTCATTAAATCCCATACCTCATTCTGGTAAGCCTTTAAGTGAGGATAAACACAATGTATCTGATTCCGGATTTGTTTCACAATAATTTCAGAATCCCCAAAAACTTTTAGATTACTTACCTTTAATTCAATTGCCTTGTTTAGTCCCTGCACCAGTGCTTCGTACTCAGCTGTATTATTAGTACACTCAAACTCTAATCTACATGACAAGAAATGTTTATTCTTCTGTGGGTCGATTAGGATGCAGCTAGCCCCTGACCCTTCTAATGTCTTAGAGCCATCAAAAACAAAATCCAAAAATCACTAACTACTGCAGGGGAATCTACTCCTACTGCTAAGCTTACTATATTACAGTCAATCTCATCAGCCTGTGAGAATTGAAGGAGATCAGGCTGGGTGTCAGATGTGTTGCTGGCTTCTTCCGCTTGATAATTCCCTGGTTCCAACTCAATAAAATAGTTTCCCAATACAGAGTCCACTGGCACATTCTTCTCCTCCAGCTGAGTAACATTGTACTTCATGTGAGGCTCTCTTAGAATCTTAATCTGGTTTGGACTCCTTTTGTATGGAAACCAAAGATGGGACCAATCTGAGGTGAAATATCCATTTAATTTGGCCGACCAATCTCTGCTCAGGACAAGACTGTAAGCGTCTGGTATATCAGCCACCACGATGTTAATAACTTGGCAAACTTTGTCATTAGTTGCCAGATTGACTAGGACATCTTCCAGCTCACCAATTACCTTTACATCCATTCTATCCAATTGAACCACCCTCCACGTAGATGGCTTAGGCTTCCCATTGATCCTTTTACAGACTGATATGGGCATAACATTTACGGACGCCCCTGAGTCTACCAAGCAATTATGTACATTATGATTGAATATTTCAAACGTGAGGAGGAAAGGTGGATGGTTTCTTTTAGACTTACCTCCAACGCTAGTTTCTCCAATTTCTTCTTCTTCCTGAGGTTGATTGTTGGCGGGCAGCTTCTCATCCGATGCTTCAAGTGCTTTCAACAGTCTTTCTTTTTGCTGCAACACTTTACACATTTCGAATAGTGGCACATTTGCTTTTACCTTTTTTAAATCCTCCACAATGTCATAATCCATCAGTTGCTCAATGGGATGGGGTTTATCAGCATTTTCTTCACTTGTCTTGACCTACGCGTCACTTTGCCTAGGATTTTGGCTGGTAATAGTGAACTCTGGAATTTTATCAGCCAAAGATTTGTTTTGAAATTTCTTCTTAACATTTCTCTGTAGCCTCTTAATATTTGGGAGTATAAGATTGTCTTCCTTAACCATTCCTTGGCTCCTTGTGGCTACGTTGGTTTCCATAACATCCTTGTACCCCTGAGTCTTTTCTTCTTCAGCGTCAACTAACGAGACAGAATTCCATAAAGCCATGGTTTCCTCTTCCTGCTCCTTGGTAGAAGTAGAAGCAGAATTCTCTTTTCTTTCTTCATCTCCCTCTTCCATTAATCTAGAATCTAACAGTTGATTCATGACCAACGTCATCAAATTAATCCATTGAGGACAATTCTTTTTAGAGTGTGGCTGTTGGTGGAAAGTACAAAAATTGTCTAAGCCTACCTCTGTTAAATTCATAGATGCAATATTGTGAGGAGGAGGTTGAGACTGATGGTTATCCTCTCTTTTCTTATAATATGGCTTATAAAACTTTTGTGCTTCCTTTTCTTTCTCCATATCTATGATTTTGTTGGACAGCTTCTGCATCATTTTGGCCATATTTTCCAAATCTGGCGACTTTTCTTCCTTAGGCTTAGTAAACAATAAGGCTTTTCTTCCCACACCTTTCTCTCTTGACTGTTCTGGATAGTCTTCAATGCTCTCTCTTTCAACTTCCACCACTTCTGCTTCTTCATAAGTTTCCATCAAAGTAGGCTTGGCCCTACCTTTGGAAAACACGGCCAAATCAGGGCCTAAAGCTGAAGTATAATATTCAATCAGAACTTTGTCTGAAGGTATATCCGTTTCAGAAAAATTCTTGAGATAGGCTGCAAACCTTTGTGTGAAACTGTGCACCTTTTATTTTCTTTCTTTCTTCAACGCGCACAGCCCTTTCATGAGAGCTGCACGAGTTTTCTGAGTTGCATACTTACTTCTAAAAATTCTCTCAAAGGTATCCCAATCAGGGATAGAAGTAGTAGGCAATCCAAAGTACCATGACACTGTAGCTCCTTTAAGGGTATGTAGGAATAGTCTGCAGACTACATCTTCATATTCCCCTGCCCTTAATCCTTCAATTTCCAAGTAAAAACTTTGTAGATGATCATCTACTAGTATTTTCTCATTTGGGTCGAACTTGGGCAACATCTTGTCAAAGGCTTGAGGTAGGTCGTGTAATGGAGGTGTCAGGTTTAATGGTGAATTGGCTCTCCATGAAGGTGGTGGAATTGGTGGGTTAGGTGGTGGATTAACATTTACTCCTGCCATGAGTCTGGGTGGAGAATCAAGAGGTGAACCAATAGGAGTGCGAGCAGGAGAAATGTGAGGGGTTTCTAGGCCTTCTTGATTCAAAGGTAGCGAAAATTCCTGTAAGGTTGTTTCTACAAGTTCTTCCCAGTCTCCAACCAACACAGAGTCTTCCGCCATAGGACGATATTTCCTTTTATACTCTCTTCTAGGAAATTCAGAGATGATCGTCAATCCTCCAATGTTCTTTACATATGCCCTGGTGTGCCTTCTCAGATCATTAACAATTTCATTGCCAATAGAATATAGATGTTCCCTTTCTTCCGAAATTGGATTATGAAACCCACTGCTTTTAGAACTGTTACCGGTGGAATATTCTCGGGAAAACGGGTTTCCTCGGCCAGCCATACATTGGAAGCCCTCCTTCTAGCGCCAAAACTGTTGAGGCCCCAAAATTCACATGCAGCAATAGTAAGGGATTATCCCCAGTCAACGTTCCCAACTAGCCCATTGACTGTTTGGTATAGGGAATCCATCCGGTTTGCAGTCCAGCTACCGTAGGTCAAAATAACAAAACAAAGGTTTTACCGGTTGCGACCCGGTCCACCGTGTATTTTGTATTTTTTGACTTAAATTATGAAATGCAAGTTCCTAATTAACAATGCAGGGTGATAAAGATGCAAGGAACAGTCACAATGTGATGGGCAGGTTCTTACCTCTCGTCTCAAGGCTCGCAAGCATCCAAATCGCATACAACAAGAAAAATAAACTAACTACCTAAACTATCCCTAGGGAGAAGAATTATCATTCATTGGTGAGTAATACATTATATACATGCATTATGAAGAGTTACAGTTAGCTGACACTTCTTTCAAGACACACGAACAATTACATATATTTGAACAACCAGATAGCCAATTGTTTTATGAACAAC